>JACEEU010000710.1:425700-453200 GCA_016630915.1 Callionymus lyra
TCTACGTCCTCTAGATCTATGTCGATTTGTATATAGATTTATATTTTCATAAACAGAGTCAAATATTATGTTTTAATGATCAATTTATTTAAAATTCTATATTCAAAATATTTAATGATCTGAGACTTTAAATTGAGTGAAAATCTTAGTTTCAAACGATCAATGATATAAAGTACGATCGTGATAAAGTGACTTCATGCTCTTATTTTGAAAGCCGGGCGTTTATTTCCTATTAAATGACGTTTGTGGAATTTACCTTAAAGTTTAGATCAAGAGTCAGCGATTGGTTCTGTAAAGACAGACCCGCCTTTTGCTGCTTCTGATTGGTTAATATTGCGTCAGACCTTCTGTGATTGATTGGCTAGATTTACACAGACCCAGAACAAAGTATATACATATGAGTATTAAACGCATCAATAGAAACAAGAAAAAATAAATTTAAGGCCAAAATGTAGTTTTTAAATATTCTTTTGTAGTTTTCTTGGTCTTTTATACAATTAACTGTTTAATTTTATCTGTATCTCAGTTTATGTTCATTCGTTTGTTTGATAAAACTGAACATTATTTCGATACAGCAACAGGCGCTCGTCAATTGCATCGGTTTGTGATGGATTGACAGTGAGGTGAGGCACTGCCTCACAGGAGTCAAGGCCGTCTGATACGTCGAAGTGAAGAAACCTGGAGCAGAACCAGACTCGGATAAATAAAGTAGAACCTGAAGGTCGAGACGTTCTAAATGTTTATTAAATGAAAGTCAAACGACACCAGGAGTTAAAACATGAGAAACATCGTCTTGTTCTTGAAGCACGAGTTCCTGTCGTCGGTTCCAGCAGATCAAGGATCCAGAAGGTCGCGCTCCGGGTTACTGTGGAAGAACCAAGGTCGTCAGAACATCTAGTTCCTTTTTAATTAAGCTTTTAGTCATGAAACAGTTTCTCTCCGTCAAGAATCAAATCAGAACAAATACGAGGAACCAAAGTGTAGAACTAAAGTGTAGAACTAAAGTGAAGAACTAAAGTGTAGAACTAAAGTGTAGAACTAAAGTGTAGAACTAAAGTGAAGAACTAAAGTGAAGAACTAAAGTGTAGAACTAAAGTGAAGAACTAAAGTGAAGAACTAAAGTGTAGAACTAAAGTGTAGAACTAAAGTGAAGAACTAAAGTGTAGCACTAAAGTGTAGCACTAAAGTGTAGCACTAAAGTGTAGCACTAAAGTGTAGCACTAAAGTGTAGCACTAAAGTGTAGCACTAAAGTGTAGAACTAAAGTGTAGCACTAAAGTGTAGCACTAAAGTGTAGAACTAAAGTGAAGAACTAAAGTGTAGAACTAAAGTGTAGCACTAAAGTGAAGAACTAAAGTGTAGCACTAAAGTGTAGCACTAAAGTGTAGCACTAAAGTGAAGCACTAAAGTGAAGAACTAAAGTGAAGAACTAAAGTGAAGAACTAAAGTGAAGAACTAAAGTGAAGAACTAAAGTGAAGAACTAAAGTGAAGAACTAAAGTGAAGAACTAAAGTGAAGAACTAAAGTGTAGAACTAAAGTGTAGAACTAAAGTAGTAAAGAGCACTAAAGTGTAGCACTAAAGTGTAGCACTAAAGTGAAGAACTAAAGTGTAGAACTAAAGTGAAGAACTAAAGTGTAGAACTAAAGTGTAGAACTAAAGTGTAGAACTAAAGTGAAGAACTAAAGTGAAGAACTAAAGTGTAGAACTAAAGTGAAGAACTAAAGTGAAGAACTAAAGTGTAGAACTAAAGTGAAGAACTAAAGTGAAGAACTAAAGTGAAGAACTAAAGTGTAACTAAAGTACACTAAAGTGTAGCACTAAAGTGTAGCACTAAAGTGTAGAACTAAAGTGTAGCACTAAAGTGTAGCACTAAAGAACTAAAGTTAGAACTAAAGTGTAGCACTAAAGTGTAGAACTAAAGTGTAGAACTAAAGTGTAGAACTAAAGTGTAGAACTAAAGTGTAGAACTAAAGTGAAGAACTAAAGTGAAGAACTAAAGTGTAGAACTAAAGTGTAGAACTAAAGTGTAGCACTAAAGTGAAGAACTAAAGTGTAGAACTAAAGTGAAGAACTAAAGTGTAGAACTAAAGTGAAGAACTAAAGTGAAGAACTAAAGTGTAGAACTAAAGTGTAGAACTAAAGTGAAGAACTAAAGTGTAGCACTAAAGTGTAGAACTAAAGTGTAGAACTAAAGTGAAGAACTAAAGTGTAGAACTAAAGTGTAGAACTAAAGTGTAGAACTAAAGTGAAGAACTAAAGTGTAGAACTAAAGTGTAGAACTAAAGTGTAGCACTAAAGTGTAGAACTAAAGTGTAGAACTAAAGTGTAGAACTAAAGTGAAGAACTAAAGTGAAGAACTAAAGTGAAGAACTTAAGTGTAGAACTAAAGTGAAGAACTAAAGTGAAGAACTAAAGTGAAGAACTAAAGTGTAGAACTAAAGTGAAGAACTAAAGTGAAGAACTAAAGTGAAGAACTAAAGTGAAGAACTAAAGTGAAGAACTAAAGTGTAGAACTAAAGTGAAGAACTAAAGTGAAGAACTAAAGTGAAGAACTAAAGTGAAGAACTAAAGTGTAGAACTAAAGTGAAGAACTAAAGTGTAGAACTAAAGTGTAGAACTAAAGTGTAGAACTAAAGTGTAGAACTAAAGTGAAGAACTAAAGTGTAGAACTAAAGTGTAGAACTAAAGTGTAGAACTAAAGTGTAGAACTAAAGTGTAGAACTAAAGTGAAGAACTAAAGTGTAGAACTAAAGTGAAGAACTAAAGTGAAGAACTAAAGTGAAGAACTAAAGTGTAGAACTAAAGTGTAGAACTAAAGTGTAGAACTAAAGTGAAGAACTAAAGTGTAGAACTAAAGTGAAGAACTAAAGTGAAGAACTAAAGTGAAGAACTAAAGTGAAGAACTAAAGTGAAGAACTAAAGTGAAGAACTAAAGTGAAGAACTAAAGTGAAGAACTAAAGTGAAGAACTAAAGTGAAGAACTAAAGTGAAGAACTAAAGTGAAGAACTAAAGTGTAGAACTAAAGTGTAGAACTAAAGTGTAGAACTAAAGTGTAGAACTAAAGTGAAGAACTAAAGTGTAGAACTAAAGTGTAGAACTAAAGTGTAGAACTAAAGTGAAGAACTAAAGTGAAGAACTAAAGTGTAGAACTAAAGTGTAGAACTAAAGTGTAGAACTAAAGTGAAGAACTAAAGTGAAGAACTAAAGTGAAGAACTAAAGTGAAGAACTAAAGTGTAGAACTAAAGTGTAGAACTAAAGTGAAGAACTAAAGTGAAGAACTAAAGTGAAGAACTAAAGTGAAGAACTAAAGTGAAGAACTAAAGTGTAGAACTAAAGTGTAGAACTAAAGTGAAGAACTAAAAGTGAAGAACTAAAGTGAAGAACTAAAGTGTAGAACTAAAGTGTAGAACTAAAGTGTAGAACTAAAGTGAAGAACTAAAGTGTAGAACTAAAGTGTAGAACTAAAGTGTAGAACTAAAGTGAAGAACTAAAGTGTAGAACTAAAGTGTAGAACTAAAGTGTAGAACTAAAGTGAAGAACTAAAGTGTAGCACTAAAGTGTAGCACTAAAGTGTAGAACTAAAGTGTAGAACTAAAGTGTAGAACTAAAGTGTAGAACTAAAGTGTAGAACTAAAGTGTAGAACTAAAGTGTAGAACTAAAGTGAAGAACTAAAGTGTAGAAGAACTAAAGTGTAGAACTAAAGTGAAGAACTAAAGTGAAGAACTAAAGTGAAGAACTAAAGTGAAGAACTAAAGTGAAGAACTAAAGTGTAGAACTAAAGTGTAGAACTAAAGTGTAGAACTAAAGTGTAGAACTAAAGTGTAGAACTAAAGTGTAGAACTAAAGTGTAGAACTAAAGTGTAGAACTAAAGTGTAGAACTAAAGTGAAGAACTAAAGTGTAGAACTAAAGTGTAGAACTAAAGTGTAGAACTAAAGTGTAGAACTAAAGTGTAGAACTAAAGTATAGAACTAAAGTGAAGAACTAAAGTGTAGAACTAAAGTGTAGAACTAAAGTGTAGAACTAAAGTGAAGAACTAAAGTGAAGAACTAAAGTGTAGAACTAAAGTGAAGAACTAAAGTGAAGAACTAAAGTGTAGAACTAAAGTGTAGAACTAAAGTGTAGAACTAAAGTGTAGCACTAAAGTATAGAACTAAAGTGAAGAACTAAAGTGTAGAACTAAAGTGTAGAACTAAAGTGTAGCACTAAAGTGAAGAACTAAAGTGTAGAACTAAAGTGTAGAACTAAAGTGAAGAACTAAAGTGTAGAACTAAAGTGAAGAACTAAAGTGAAGAACTAAAGTGAAGAACTAAAGTGAAGAACTAAAGTGTAGAACTAAAGTGTAGAACTAAAGTGTAGAACTTACACATTTCTCGATCACGAGTCCGTCTTTGAAGAAAGTCATGATTGGAACATCGTCAATCTCACGATAGTCCAGCAGACCAACAGTTCCTGCAACGTCCATCGACTCGCCCGTGTAGAACTGAGACCAGAGGTTAGATCCAGCAACACACACACACCTCACACACACAAATGCTTCTCACACACACACACACGTAATTGTCGTCACTCACCGCGAAGTTGTCGAACTTCTTCAGCAGCATCTTGATCTGTTCCGGAGCCGCATCCGTGAACGGCTTCACTCGGTCCGGGTTGGTCTCCTGCAGTTTGTTCTTGATGCTGCGAGGGGAGCGTCAGTGATGCGTCAGTGACACGTCAGTGACATCAGAGTGACACACGCGTCAGTGACACACGCGTCAGTGACACGTCAGTGACACGTCAGTGACACACGCGTCAGTGACACACGCGTCAGTGACACACGCGTCAGTGACACACGCGTCAGTGACACACGCGTCAGTGACACACGCGTCAGTGACATCAGAGTGACGCGTCAGTGACATCAGAGTGACGCGTCAGTGACATCAGAGTGACGCGTCAGTGACATCAGAGTGACGCGTCAGTGACATCAGAGTGACGCGTCAGTGACATCAGAGTGACGCGCTCAGTGAAACAGTGACACGTGAGTGACACACGCGTCAGTGACATCAGAGTGACACACGCGTCAGTGACATCAGAGTGACACACGCGTCAGTGACATCAGAGTGACACACGCGTCAGTGACACACGCGTCAGTGACACACGCGTCAGTGACACACGCGTCAGTGACGCGTCAGTGACACGTCAGTGACACGTCAGTGACACGTCAGTGACACGTCAGTGACATCACAGTGACATCACAGTGACATCACAGTGACACGTCAGTGACACGTCAGTGACATCACAGTGACACGTCAGTGACACGTCAGTGACATCACAGTGACATCACAGTGACATCACAGTGACACGTCAGTGACATCACAGTGACACGTCAGTGACATCACAGCGACAGTGACGTCATACTCACTCCTTCATGTACTTCTTGATGTACGTCTTGTACGCGTCCTTCGAGAAGCTCGTCTCCGACAGCTTGTGGTTGAGCACGATGTCTACGCCGCTGATGGTCGGGATCTCAGAGTCTTCCAGCGGCTCCTCCGCCGACGCGTTGGCGCCGATCAGGTTCTCGTCGAAGCCCTCCCTCCTGGTGACGGTCTGTGCACACACACACACACACACACACACACACACACACACACACGTTCACAGATGAACTTTCAACTCTGATAGGTTTCTTAACTAGTTCCACTTCGATGACCCTCAACACCTGGAGTTGATCCTCAGACTCTAAAGCTCCGTGACTTCGGTCCAACTGAGTCACGAGTCTGAGGAACTTATTTTAGAAACATGTCTTTATATGACGCGCTGCCGCCGCTGCTGCCCCCTGCTGGTCACACCGTCACACCACAGTCTCATCATGATGTTACACAGGGGCTTCTAACCATCAACTCTTAACCCAACCAGGTGAGGTAACCAGGTGAGGTAACCAGGTGAGGGTCAGTCTGGACTCGATCGTTGGAACAAAAACCTGAACAATCTTTGGACCAGACTTATGAAGTGGTTTGAAACTAGTCAGTGAGTCACTGGTTAGTAAGTCAACTAGTCTCCGAGAACAAAGGCTCACCTTCCCCTCCACGTGCACCAACAGTCCACACGCGGACTCCGTGATCTTGTAAATGTCCGAGAACATCTCGTCGTCTGTGGAACAAGAAGCTCGTGGTTACACAACATGCTACACAACATGTAACACAACATGATACACAACATGCTACACAACATGGCGGGAGCGTGAGTTAGTTTAGTTAGTTAGTGGCGACACACGAGTCACGCCTCGATCACATCAACCGTAAGATTCTACGGTTGAACATCGACACAAACACACACTTTCTTCTACACAAACACACTTTCTTCTACACAAACACACGTCGAGCTTTAAAGCGTCGAGGCCTCGTCAACACGAGTTAGCATTGTTAGCCTCGTTAGCCTCGTTAGCATCACGATCCACATGAGCTCCTGCTCGCCGAGAAGCGGCGGCTGGTGCGGGTGACGCCGCCTCACTGACCGGAGATGATGTCCTTGTAGATGATCATGGTTCTGATGTTTCCGGGAGACTTGAGCTCGAGCGCCGCGACGATCAACCGCCTCCGTGGAGCGTCGAGAGGAAAAGAGCGAACAGGCCGCGCCGCGCCAGCGTGACGCCCCTATGACGTCAGCGCGGCGCCCGCCGCCGCACCGCCCGGTGGCCGCGAGCAGTACTGCAGCTTTCGATAGAACTTTATTGACAAAACAGACGAATCACAGCGAGCGAGAAAAACTTAAAATACATTTAAAATAAATCCGTTAAAACAAGAACATGGTTTTGATTCTATAGAATCCTTTTAAAAGTGTTTCAAACAATATCGTCTGCGAAAACATTTAAACACTAAAACTTAACATTTTTCTTCGTTATTCACCGTTTTTTGATCGAAGCTAATTTCTTGTGATTTAAAAAAGTGAAAATGTTTGTTTGGAAAATAAATAAATCCACGTCGAGTCGCGTCTGTGATGACGTCATCATCTCGCCAGAGTCTCGTTTTCCTCCCAAAATATTGATTTCAACTCAAACAACACTTTTAAACTAACAATCTAAATAAAAACACTTTCATTCTGAATCAAATCAGTTTAATGGACAAGAATGTAGTTTTCAAAACAATCTGAAGGTTTTATTGTTTCGTTGGCTTTTCTGTGATTTCATTTGAAAGTGAAATAAATCAACGTCCAGAGATAATTTAACAACTTTTATTTATTGAAGTCAAACATCAACCCATGCATTTAAAAAAAACATTAAAAATTCAATGTACAAGTTTACAGACAAATTACAGTCATGTGACGAGCAGGAAGTCATGTGACTTCTACGATTTGTGCCGACTCATGTTATGATCGTGACTCGAGTGCAACACAGAAGCAGAAACCGTCGTTCCTCCTCAAGTCGTCAGCTGACCACAGTCTCGGATCACCAGCTTCCTGCTGGGTTTCCCGTCTTTGGCGCCCAGACTCCCCATCTTCTGCACCACGTCCATGCCGTCGCGCACGAACCCGAACGCCACGTGCTTGAAGTCCAGGTGGTCCGTCTTCTTCAGCGTGATGAAGAACTGCGAGTTGTTGGTGTCGCGGCCGCGGTTGGCCATGGACAGGATCCCTGGACCCGTGTGTCGCACGTCGAAGTTCTCGTCGTCAAACTTGCCGCCGTAGATGGACTTCCCTCCGGAGCCGTCGCCGTGAGTGATGTCACCGCCCTGAGGGGAGACTTCTTTAGATGCAACTCGTTTCTGAACAAACGTTTACTCCAAGAATTCCATTTTCTAAATCAAATATTTGTTCATTCATAGTATTTTTAATTCAATATAAATGTTATAATGGAGTCTCCAGACTAAACCAACAGAGCTCAGAGCTACTGATCAAACTTTCAGCCAATCACGTGACGAGTGAGCGGCTCGATGGATTTAGTCTGGTAAGAAAAACAAACATTTTATATTTAATTCAAACTATTTTTCAAACGTATAAATCGTTCACTCAACATTCTGACCCTGAAGTTCTTCTGTACCTGGTCGCCATGGAGACGGACTCACCTGACACATGAAGTCCGGAATAACTCTGTGGAAAACCGAGTCCTTCAGTCCGAAGCCCTTCTCTCCGGAGCAGAGCGCTCGGAAGTTCTCCGCCGTTTTGGGGACGACGTGCGAGAAGAGCTCCACGGCGATGGTTCCCAGGTCTTCTCCGTCGGCGGACACGCTCAGGAACACCTGCGGGTTGGAGGCCCTGGAGTGCTCCTGGACGCGGGACATGGGCGCGGCGGCGTCGTCGTCGGGCGAGGTCATGTGACGCTGGCAGTCGCTGAACGTCTTGTGGAACTTCTCGCTGAGCTCGGCGCTCTTGAACTTCGCCGCCAGCTGCTCCAGAGCGCCGTTGCCGTCTGAGGAAGCAGAGCGTGAGAAGCGGCGCCGACACCAGGAGCCGCGGCCGTACCCGAGTAGTCCGTGGCCGTCCAGACCAGCGCGTTGGCCGACGTGTTCATGGGCTTCAGCTCCATGGCGAGCGTGATGTGGTGGTTGGCGCACACGCGGAACACCTGCTCGCGCCGCATGAGGATCCTGTAGAAGTGTTTGCTCGGGTGGAAGAGGATCTTCAAGTCGCCGACGCCGCGTTCCTTCCACTGACCCAGGTCTCGATCCCACCTGTAGAGCTTCGCTCGCTCCTTGAACAGAATCTCCTCGTCCTCCTCGCCCGACTTGGTCTGGACCTGAGAGTTTGGAAGGATTTCAATCGTTTCTATATTTGAAGGTTTCACTCGTTTTAGTCCAATTATTGAATGAACTCATTTAAATCATCGCACTTTCATCAGTTGATCACATTTTCTAGATTCAACGTAAGGTCGTGTCGTCGCCACTCATGCCAGCCATCGTCACATGACCCAGTAGCTCTGAGCTCTGTTGGTTCAGTCTGGAGACTATTGTACCAACATTTATACTGAATTTAAAAGACTTAAAAATATTGAATTTAGAAAATGTATTTTAGAATCATCAAACAAGACAAACTATGTAGAAGAACAATAAACCAACGATAGAATAGAATCCATGTCTCCGGGCTTTACCTCCGGCAGAGACACGATGGGCTCGAAGTGGATGTCGTCGTTCTGATCTTCCTCCTCATCACTTCCTTCTCCTTCGTTGGCCGGCGCCGCCGACCTGAACACCGTCTGGCCGGCGTTGGCCCAGGAGAAGCTGGAGTCTGAGCACACGGACGCAGACGTTCACGCCAAGAAACACACGCCAGAAACGTTTGTACCGTTCGATCCGAAAGCGAAGCCGTCCGTGGTACTGGCCAGGTCGGCGAAAGAGAATCCTCCGGCAGACGAGAAGGAAAACATGGAGTCTGTGGAGCGGGAGGACGTTAACGCTGAAGGTGCTCAGGTGTTTCTGCTCACCTTTGTGGTCCTGGTCAGAGATCTTCTTGGTGGACAGATCGATGGCGCTGCTGTCGGCGCTCGTCCAGTCCTGACCCGAGTCCAGAGAACGAGTCTTCAACGGAGGAAGAACAACTTGATCAAGATCCAACCTTCACTGGTTGTTGAGTCACTTCAACACAATCTGTCGTTTACAACAATTAAGATCTTAAACTTCTACTTCTGGTGTTTTTAATCAAATGTGTGACGAAGAGAAACTTACTTTATTGGTCATTTAATGAAACGTTTTTTTGTATTTTTCTACATATTTGACAACTCGGTCGAACTTTTGTGTGACTTTGAAACTTCTTAGTCTAGAAAACATGATTAAAGAGATTAAACTTCAATTGATTTTTCATTACTTTAAACAGGTTGAAGGTTTTCTCGCAGCAAAGTTGAATAAAACGTGTATTTTTATAAATTAAATTCCATCTTTTTCTTCATCATTTGCACAGAATCAGAGCAACTTCCTGCTAAACCTAAGAATTATTAGATTATTCGACGGTTAAAATAGTTGCAGCCTATAGTACAAGTAAACATCCTACCTCTGACACCCCTCGGTGTGTGTGTGTGTGTGTGCGTGCATCACATAAGTTAAAACATGAGTTGTATGAAAGTTAATCAGAATATCGAACGAGTTTACTTTTGAAAAATAATGTAACATCCAAATTCAATATTTTTTCATTCACAGTCTTTGAAACTCAATATAAATGTCTCTGAGCTCGTTTGGTTTTGTCTGTTGACTCCATTAAACCAACATTTATATATTGAATTTAAAAGACGAGGTGAGAGTGTAGCCGACGTCAGGTCATAATTACCGGCTCGTGACTCTCTTCTTCTTCTTCTTCTCCTCCTTCTTCTTCTTCTCCTTCTTCTTCTTCCTCCTCCTCCTCTTCCTCCTCCTCCTCTTCCTCCTGGTCAGTCGCAGGCGTGTGAGTTGAAGCGACGTCTGCTGGCGACAGAAGATGGACTGATGACACGACCTTGAGTCCACGCAGCTTCAGCTCAACTCACCTCCTGTCATCTCACACGGATCCGAGTAGAGTTTTCCGTTCAGCGCCTTCACCGCCGACTCGTAATCCTCGTCTGGAAGATCCACAGTTGAGTTTGACGAGCAGAAGAACGAAGGTTGGATTCTCACCGTCCGGCTCCGGGTCGCTGCTGTAGTCGGGCTGGTTCTGGTAGCAGAAGAACGTGAGCGGCAGCAGAAGCTTCCGGGCCAGAGCCGCCTGCTGAGGCGTCGCTTCCCTCACGTAGACGATCTCTAGGTCAGAGTCTGCTCCTGCAACATAATCAAGAGTCTTTTGAAACGAGTCGTGCAGTGAGTGGAGCGTGTTTGGAGACTCGGACGATCATGCAGCACAAACATGCTTTAGAACCAACTTCTCTTATCACTGGATTCGATTGGTTTAAAGCAGCACCATGTGACGTGTTGTCATGACTACAACCATGTAGCCATTAGTTCAACAGTGAAAAGTTAATGAAACCTCAAGGAAGAGAATTTGTTTTTGTTTTGTTTTATGGTTTATATTTCAAGAAAGTGTTAATTCAAAATCGATTTGATTTTATAAACAAAATATTCAGTGTTTATGCTGCAATTAAACTTCCGAGCTCTGGATGGCAGCAGTCGTTAAGTCCTCCGCAGCTGATGACTGAGGACGAGAGGATACAGTGAGTCCAGCAGCTTTTAAAGCTGATTTTTGGACATATTTTGGTTTGAAAACAAATGGAAGTAGTTACGACTTCATCAAGAGTCATGTGGTCTGAAAATACTACAACACCAGAGTCAAGTACTGGACAATACTACACATATATACTTGTTACTACACTATCACAACACCAGAGTCAAGTACTGGACAATACTACACATATATACTTGTTACTACACTATCACAACACCAGAGTCAAGTACTGGACAATACTACACATATATACTTGTTACTACACTATCACAACACCAGAGTCAAGTACTGGACAATACTACACATATTTACTTGTTACTACACTATCACAACACCAGAGTCAAGTACTGGACAATACTACACATATATACTTGTTACTACACTATCACAACACCAGAGTCAAGTACTGGACAATACTACACATATATACTTGTTACTACACTATCACAACACCAGAGTCAAGTACTGACAATACTACACATATTTACTTGTTACTACACTATCACAACACCAGAGTCAAGTACTGACAATACTACACATATTTACTTGTTACTACACTATCACAACACCAGAGTCAAGTACTGGACAATACTACACATATATACTTGTTACTACACTATCACAACACGAGAGTCAAGTACTGGACAATACTACATATATACATCATTGTTACTACACTATATATCGTATTGTTGCATCTTCTCAACATACTTGACAAACACAGCTAGAAGAGGCGGCTGTAAAATGTACCATCAAATCACCAAAAGAACTTTTCTACACGAGTATTGATCACAGATTCTAAACCTTTTTGAACAAGAAGCAACAGAAACACACGTCATGCAAACGTCTTCTATCTTTTCACGCCGTGCATGAAGGTTATTCTGCTCTACAGCTCAAGGTGAAGCTGAGAAGTGTTAACACACTGGAGTGATTAGAATACCTGCCGGCTCAAATTGGGTGCTTGAGGTTCTGGTCCAAAAGGCCATTGGGTTATCTTTGAAAAGCCTAAAGTCCGGCCCTATGAAGAGTGTTTGTGAGACACTAAGTGTGAGGCTGAGACTGTAAGAAGACCATCAGAGTGTGACAGAGTGACAAGTGTGTTGCATGTGTCAGTTTATCTGTTGATGTTCTGTGGCGTCGTCAGATGAAACCAGACCATGAGGTGAAAGGTCGCACGAGTGAACATTACCTGGTTGTGGGAGTTTGAACGCGGGCGGCGTCGTCCTGCCAGCTCGTCCACAGTCTCGGCTTCTCTCGTCGCCGTCGCTGCTGGACGGAGTGTTGAAGCCGAAGAACTTCTGAAGGCTGTCGCCGCCGAACACAAACTTTGGGGGCGAGACGACCGTCTTGGAGGGGTTGACCGGACTCTCCGACCCCGAGGCGCTGAGCTCCTCATCAGGAGCCAGCGTGGTCGTCTCCTTCGTCGTCTCTTCCAAGATGGCGATGGCTTCCTTCCCACAAACAGCCGTTACCGAAGGTGGAGTCGTGGTCTTGTCTTGTTGTGGCGAGGCTGCGGAGGTCACTGGGGTCATGAGTTCTAGATTCTCTGACGCATCTTTAGCCTCCAGGAAAACATTTTTAAATGCATTTGCCATTTCCTGCAACTTGAATCTCACGGCCAACTGCTCCAGATGTCCCTCTGCAGCCTCCGAGAAGTCCAGGGCGCTCCACACCCAGGCCCTCTCCGCCCCCTTCATGGGCTCCAGCTTCATGACGGAGGTGATCCAGTGGTTGGCACAAATCTTCAGAACCTGATCTCGTCTCATGATCAGTCGCACACGTTTGGTGTCGTAGTTCTGCAGGATCTTCAAGTCTCCAATTCCTCGCTCCTTCCACTGTTTCAGGTCCTTGTCGTATCGGTAGAGCTTGGCTCTGTGGCTGAAGACCACCTGCTCGTTCTCCTCGCCCGTGCACGGCTCCACCAGGTCGGGCAGAGGAACCACAGGTTCAAAGTACTGTCCGTCCCTCTCGTCGTCCTGAACTCCCTCCTGCTCGTCGTCTGTACCCACCGAAGTCCGGCTCTGGTTCAGCTTGGCAGGAGACTTGGAGGGACTCAGTCCTGGATGGAAGCTAAAGCTAAATCCGGAAGTGGACTCCCCAAAGCGGAAGAGGTTCTTTCTAACTGGACTACTGGCGAGAGGCGACGCATAGACAGAAGAGACGGTGTCGTCGAGAGCCTCCTCTCGGAGGTCGTAGTTGTCCCACTCCAGCGTCGGGCCGGTCGTGTCGGACTGAGACTTCATCACAAGACTCGAAACGTTGGAAGTTGACTTGTCTTCCGTGATTTTGGTGTTTTCATCCGTCAGAAGGAGTTTGAGATCTTTCAAGTCGGACTTCCTCTCCTCCGCTTTCTTGATGAGATGTGCGGTGCGACCCGTGTCCAGCAGTTTGTGGGGCGTCTGCAGGGGAATGTCCAGCAGCAGCGCCTGGCACTCTTCAAACTTCTGCTTGAACTCTTCCGCCAGCTCTTTGGTTTTAAACTTGGCAGCCAGGTGCTCCAGGACAGCGTCTCCATCAGAGAAGTCGTTGGCCGTCCACCTCCAGGCCTTCTCAGATCCAGGGAGAGGCTGGAGGTTCATGGTGGTGGTGATCCAGTGGTTGGCACACACTTTAAGAACCTGCTCTCGTCTCATCAGCACCCGGAGTCGTCCATTAGTAGCATTTTTCAAGAACTTGAGGAGCCCCACGCCTCGCTCCTTCCACTGCCGGGTCTGAGCGTCAAATCTAAATAGTTTGACACGTTGCGAGTAAAGAACTTCTTCGTCCTCCTCGCCCGTCACTAGATCCACCTTCTCCGGCAGCTGGACGATGGGTTCAAATTGGATATTATCATCCGTTTCATCCGTTTTATACAGTTCATCGTCATCTTGTTCGTTTGAGACGTTGGATTTAATCTGCAAGGATTTGAACACCTGGTCGCCCTGACCAGAGAAGCCTTGGAGGTCGGGCTCCTTTAATCCAAACTGAAAGTCTGAGGTCTTTGCCAAGTCAGCAAAACTCACGGAATCAGTCTTTCCAGAAATTAAAGGATTTTCATCCGTGACCGATTTGTCTGCTTCAGGTTCTTTGGACTTGTGTTTGTCAGCCATGTTTTTAAGGACGCTGGAGGCCGACACGGATTGTAAATCATTGGAAGACGTTTCGTTTTCACTTTGTTTACCAAAAGTGATGGCACCGCCTGAAGAGGGCAAACTAAAAGTGAAGCCAGAAGAACTTGTGGCAGAAGATGCAGTTGAAGGAATCTCAAATTTGAACGAAGCGGCGGATGGACTGCTGGCATTTTGACCAAATTGAAAGGTGTTGCCGACTCCGAAAGGCAAGGAAAATCCAGTTCCTTCTGCTTGGTTTAAGGAAGTCTTGGTTCCAAATGAAAAGCTAAATGTAGAAGCAGAAGGAGCTGAACTGGTCTCACTCTTAGCATTAGGATTTGCTGCCTGACAAGCCATACACTTGCTTGACGATGGTTTGTTTCTTAAAGTACATGCATCACAGTCCCACTCTCCCTCTTTTATCCCGAAGCGGGCCTGTAAAGAGTCATTTGAAGCAGCCAAAGCTTCCTTTTTGTCCGTTGACTGAGCGGTAGTGGGAGCTTCAGACTTGGAAGGATTCGTAGCAGAGCAACAAACGCATCTTTTGGCAGAAGCTTCATTAACAACGTCACAGGAAGCACAGTCCCACTGCCCAGGCTTCTTTGCAAACATAGCAAATCCAGTGTTAGCAGGGACTTCAGATACTTTGACCTCAGGCACAACTGAGGCAGGAGGCTTTGAAGTCGCAAAATCTGTGGCCTTTGGAACTTTGCATGACGCACAAGTGTCTGCAGACTCTTCGTTAGCAACAGAACATGCTGTACAAGACCACTCAGTCTTTTTAGCAAATTGATTGCCAAACGCAGAGGCAAACACACCAGTGGCAGATACTGTTGGCATCGGGGTGCTGGTTCCAAACGTGAAGGAGGAAGGTGTTGTAGATCCAAAAGCATCAAAGCCTCCAAAAGTGGAACCGGAGGTTTTGCTGGATGCATCAGATCCAAATTTAAAGCTAAAGGAACTGGGTTTAGGATCAACAGGGTCTGGCTTCAAGGCTTGATTTGGATTGGTGGTTTGACAGGAGACGCACTTCCTGACATCCACTCCATTTCTCACAAAACATGTCGGACAATCCCACTCTCCCGTCTTGATGGCAAACTTAGCAAAAGGATCCGCACTTTCTACCTTCAGCTCCTGCTCTTTGTCACTTTGTGGGGATTCTCGGAGCATTCTCTGTGCCTCCTCAAACTTGGACTTGAAAAGCGAGGCCTCGTCAGCAGTTTTGAAGCGGATGGCGAGCTGCTCCGTCTTCGGCTCCTCGTCTGAATAATCAATTGCGTTCCAGACCCAAGATTTATCAGACTCAGCGTTTGATTTCAACAACATGTCAGTGTTGATGTAGTGATTGGCACAGATCTTGAGGACCTGCTCTCGTCTCATTAGGAGCCGGAACTTTCCCTTAGTGGTGTGTTTGAGGATTTTAACATTCCCTATCCCACGCTCCTTCCACTCTTTGGTCTCCGTGTCAAATCGATACAGTTTTGCCCTGTTGCAAAACATTTCCTCTTCCTCCTCTTCACCGGTCTTTAGATCGACTTTATCAGGCAGAGGTACAATTGGATCGAAGTGAGGACCGTCTTCCTCCTCGTCCTCTTCGGCGTTACTGCTCTCGTTGTCACCGGTGATTTCTTCTTCATCTGTAGTTCTTGCCACTCTGAAAACTTGATCTCCAAATTTAATCGGATGCTCCAGCTTTCCAAACAGATTTCCCGTGCCCGAAGTCACATCAAAAGCTGGACCAAAAGAGGTTTTTGAACCAATGTGGAAGATCCCCTTCTGGCCAGTCGGAGGTTCCTGAAGTAGAGGATCCGACGAGCCTCTCCGTTTTCGGTGGAATATCTGATGTGAGAAGACCAAGTAAGCTTTCACTGTGTTTTGCTTGGGAAGCAGAGAAGGTGAAATCGCCGTCGTTGGATTTAAAATTGGAGTTGAATTTAAATGATGCCGGAGAAGCCGAACGAGCAGCTGAACTTCCACCAAAACTAGGCACGTCATTCGGTGTCTGCTGACCAAACGGGAGCTTTCCGAACTCCATGGGTTTTCCCTCCATGCACTTGGGCTGGTGAACAGGAACAGCAGGTGGTTTGGTGAAGTAGCCTGGTTCCGGCAGGGGAGGGTTGGTCGGTTGTTGGTTCACTCCTTGGCTGTAAAACTCCTCATTATACGGGGACAGGAGGTTGGTGGCACAGGATTCAAAACGTAGTGGGGCTGGGTAGACCGGCTCCTGTGGTGGGTACATGGTCGGGGCTGTTTGCAATGGTGGTGTGCTCGTTGGTTGCTGAAAGGCATAAACATGCTGCTGATGTGGCATTCTGTTCATACTATACATGGGGCCCTGCAAGAACATCAACAGAACGTCAACGCATTTCGCACGTTTGTCGTTCAAACAAGAAAGAGGTTCAACCTTGGTGGGCGTCATGTTGGCTGCGGTGCGGAGCAGGTACTGAGAGTTGTATCCAGGAGACTGATTGTAGTAGACGGAGGGCCCCGTGGTGGAGACTGAGAGAATAGAGAAGGTATTAAAGCCATCGTTCAAGGAAACAAGACTTGTGTTCTGGGGCTGACCCGTGAGCGGAGCGCCGTGGTACGACTGGACCGGAGTGAACGACTCCTGTAAGGGTTCGGCACCATAGCCGTCGCCGCACATCTTGTGAAGAGGAGATCCCATGTTTCCTGAGGCGTTGTGTCGCAGATCATGGACTTCATTCTGCAGATGAGCATGTGATGAAAACAGGATCAAATCTATTCATGAATGTTTCAGTGAGAAAAACACTCAAATTGTAACATGACATTGTTGAGACAGAAAAGTAATGTTTTTAAAACTTTAAGTAAGTACTGCAAGTTGCATAATGAATGAAACGATCACTACTTTACTTCATGTATATTTAATACCTTAAGCGCTTCAACCTGCTGACAAAGCATCTGGAGGAGGCTTTTCTGATCTTCGACCCAGTGAGGCGGAGTCTTGGGAGTCATCTGTCAATCAATGTTGGATCATCATCATCATCATCATCAAGAAGTTCTCTTCACATCAAACCATCACCCACCAGGAGTCTTTTGGAAGGTGAGACGACACTCTTGCTGGGCGAGGGAGTAGAAAACTTCATGTGTGATATGTTGGCGCTGGTTTCTGATAGATGTGCTGGACTGGAGTGAGTCGGTCCCCTGCGACTCTCCTTCTCTTCCTCTTCATCCAACACTTCACCACTTTCTCCGAGCTGCTGATTGACATCGTTGAGAAGATCCACCACTTCCTCCATTGAAACGGGCAGCTGAGCGAAGGAAAATGATTTGAATGTTTCATGACATTCACTCTTAGGTTAGAAGTTAGAACTTTATTGATCTATTGATCTTTATTGAAATTGTTTTTGTTTTTGTTGTCTTGCATTCATTTACCTTGTCGATATCATCCATGTTGGAATTGTAGATCTTGGAAAGATATGTCCGGAACTTCCTCAGGAAAGTGATGCAGCGGTCTTGAGTCTCCTCCACACCAGTGCTGGCCTCCTCAGACAGACGCTGGTAAATCTGCGGTCAACGAGAAGAAACAAACATCTCTGTGGAGTCAAGTTATTCAACTAACAAGAACGAAGTTGGAATTCCAAATGTACCTGAGCTAGATGCCAGACTGACGACATGTTATTGATCGTTTCCAAAGTAGCAATCGCTTCTTCCGTCTTTCCTTCAATGTCAAGAAGGACTGCATACGCTATTTCAGCTTCTTCCTCATACGCCTTCACAGACGAGATCTAGAAGACCAAGATGAGTTCAAGAGAAAACCTTCAACAGTTTCAACACATTCATTTCTCCCGAGTCTTTTTTTTTGATTCAGGAAATGAAAAACAAACCTGAATGTCTTTGGATGAGAAGTGGATGAAGAGGGGGTACAGGGGTTCAGGAACACTTCTCCTGTTTTTGATCTTGTCCAGCATTGGGAGGATGACTTTCCAGTAGTGAACACTTCGACTGATGTACTCCTTCTGGTCATAGTAGGAGTTGACGCCGTCTCCCTGCGAGAGGTGACAAACATGTTGACCACCAGCAGAGGGAGCCTCTACACCAGCTGCAAGTTTACCGTCCGGCTAAGACCCTGAGCCCAGTGGATCGCTAATGCTGGTTGTAGTCCATGTTTTTCTCCAGCGCGGAGAGAGTTTAATCCGTGTTGCACGATCATCCGCAGCTTGCCAGACACGCCGGGACTATCAGAGACATGGAAAAGGAAAAAATATGTAAACGTTACAACTTTAACGGATACATCCGACTTTACCGGTGGACAGAAAAAACATGTTTATGTTCTGATCAACATTACATTTATTATAAATGTGTCTAACGTGCAGGGCTTGAACAAATCTTAGGTTCTGGACTACGAAGTGATATTAAGAAGCACCTAGAATGGACAAGATAAAAAATTATTATAAATATCACAAATTGCATTGCTAAACTGAAAATAGTGTTGACACCATATAAAATGTAAATAAATGTATTTTTGCACTTTTAATTACATGGAAAAAGGGTTTTTTTTTTTTTTTTTGTAAAAAAAAAAAAAAAGGAAGAGCAAATGTTTTACTAACTGTCAAGTCTAATGAAGATTGATGTGGAAAAGTTCTATGTTGACAGAAATGCCAAAGAAACTAAGATGTTTGTGTGGCTGGACCACAGAGGTCGGTCACTCACGCAGCTCGTTTGTGAATCAGGCTGTAGACGGCGTCCCACCATTCCCTCTGTCGGTCTGTGGAGAGAAGGAGGAGCAGCTGCAGAGGGAGGCAGCGAGGCTCGTAGAGCTGCTGCTGCTGGTTCAAGCCGCTGCTGATCTTTGCCGTCTCCTGAAGCTGACAGTGGCTGCAGAACACCACGCCGTAGACAAACACCTGTGCAGGAGAAAATGAGGTAAAATGCGCAAAAATATTATTGTCATAGTAGATATTAACTCAGTCAGTGAGCAAAATCATCATAAACCTGAAAATATGTTTGTGTGTCAACATTGGTTGTGTGTAGCATTAGTGATGATACAACACATTGTGATATATAGTGATAGTGTAGTAACAAGTATATATGTGTAGTATTATCCAGTACTTGACTCTGGTGTTGTGATAGTGTAGTAACAAGTATATATGTGTAGTATTGTCCAGTACTTGACTCTGGTGTTGTGATAGTGTAGTAACAAGTATATATGTGTAGTATTATCCAGTACTTGACTCTGGTGTTGTGATAGTGTAGTAACAAGTATATATGTGTAGTATTGTCCAGTACTTCACTCTGGTGTTGTGATAGAGTAGTAACAAGTATATATGTGTAGTATTGTCCAGTACTTGACTCTGGTGTTGTGATAGTGTAGTAAGAAGTATATATGTGTAGTGTTGTCCAGTACTTGACTCTGGTGTTGTGATAGTGTAGTAAGAAGTATACATGTGTAGTATTGTCCAGTACTTGACTCTGGTGTTGTGATAGTGTAGTAAGAAGTATACATGTGTAGTATTGTCCAGTACTTGACTCTGGTGTTGTGATAGTGTAGTAACAAGTATATATGTGTAGTATTGTCCAGTACTTGACTCTGGTGTTGTGATAGTGTAGTAAGAAGTATACATGTGTAGTATTGTCCAGTACTTGACTCTGGTGTTGTGATAGTGTAGTAAGAAGTATATATGTGTAGTATTGTCCAGTACTTGACTCTGGTGTTGTGATAGTGTAGTAACAAGTATATATGTGTAGTATTGTCCAGTACTTGACTCTGGTGTTGTGATAGTGTAGTAACAAGTATATATGTGTAGTATTGTCCAGTACTTGACTCTGGTGTTGTGATAGTGTAGTAACAAGTATATATGTGTAGTATTGTCCAGTACTTGACTCTGGTGTTGTGATAGTGTAGTAACAAGTATATATGTGTAGTATTGTCCAGTACTTGACTCTGGTGTTGTGATAGTGTAGTAACAAGTATATATGTGTAGTATTGTCCAGTACTTGACTCTGGTGTTGTGATAGTGTAGTAACAAGTAAATATATTCATTTTATTTAATACACACCATGAAAGAAAGTGCCATTAAAGTATGAATATTTCCAACATCTCTAGTCAACTCAAGGTGATAAAAGAAACGTGACTTTGACAAACACTAACCTCTAAATCCAGAATACAGATGGATTCCGGCGCGTTCGTGTCGAGCTTCGATGTTTCCAGGGTGAGTCTCGGGAAGAGCAGCTGTAACCAGGCACGCAGGGCCGGCCTCTGAGATAAGAGGGTCCACTGCAGGCCCAGCCAGCTCAGGTGTTGCAGGTCTCCATGGTGCAGCAAAATGGATCCTGAAGAAGAAGGTTTGACATCCACAGGGCTGCGCTTTTCAAACTCATGCTGTGATGATTTACCTGCATCCCACTTGGCCAGCTGAGAGATGTCTGGGTACTGGACTCGGATCGAGTGAATGTCATCGTTGGCCATGAAGGAGCAGCTGCTGGCCAAGGGTCCGAAGAGCAGATCAACCAGAGACTCTTGACCGGTTCGGTTTCCGAACGCCTCGACCACCTGCATTATGTGAAGAATGATAACACAGAAGTTACACGCTGTGAATATGAGATGAACTTGTAACTAAAGCTCCTCTTTTGAATGCTGGTGTTGCTCAAGAGCAGAACACACCTCTCGGATCAGAGCGGCTGCGTCGGTGCTGAGGTTCAGCAACATGTGTCCAGCCTGACTCTGCCGGTCGTTGGCCAGCAGCTCCAGGAGTTGAGGCGCAGGCTGGTCTCTCTCCCGTTTAGTCACTTTGGGCTTCGGTCGCGGAGCCTGAGGATCATAAAGACAAGGTTCCACAGAAGCTGCTTTAATACACGAGAAGATCATCTATATTGACACATGAAAGTTATAACTCATATAAGCTGAACAAGACCTTCATGTTAGTGTATCAGTGACATCAGAATATTAAAAGTAACATTTCAAATGTTATAACTTTTGTATCGAAATGTTTTTAAGCAGCAATTTTTCAATTATTAATTTGAATCATTGAATTCAATCGTTTCTATATATTGAAAGGTTAAATATGTTTTTATAAAACAAAAAAAAACATCACAATGGTTTTAGTTCCAATACTAAAAAAACAAACAGGAATATTGTAGTAATTTAAATTCAATATAAAAAAATCTTGTATAATGGTGTCAGACAGTTGATGGAACTTTCAGCCAATGATGCGTTGACATGAAAGTACTGGTTCTTCAATTAAGGTATTCGATGTTTGTGAAAAAAATACATTATTATCATACATTTTGAATATTTTTTTCAATGCAATTATAAAATTGTTAAATATAACTAGAAATTATTGATTTTAATTATTCAAAAATACTTCACCGCAGTATAAAGTCATTTACTACCGTATTCTCTGGACTATAAGTGTCTCCGGAGCACGAGTCGCTCCAGACATAAATGCATAATAAAGAAGAAAAAACATATATAAGTCGCACTGGAGTATAAGTCGCATTTTTGGGGGAAATTGATTTGATAAAATCCAAGAACAGACATGTGATCTTGAAAGTTTAAAATAAAACTAGAGGCAACAACAGAATAATGTTCCGTTACATGAAGTGAGAACCTGGTATGTTAACATAACATATGAAGAGTTATTCAGAGAACTATAGCATCAATAACTAACTAGTTTACCAAACCATCCGTGTAACTCCAAATAACTCTTCATCCTCGTGTCACTTTTAAACGACTAACTAACTCCGGAGGTAGAAGATGCTTCCTCTTCTACGTGGAAATGATCAACACAGGCCTAGAGCGCCCTCTGGTGGTTTAGTGTGAAAATAACATGTGAAATGATATACCGCTAATAATGTGTTAATAATTTCACACATAAGTCGCTCCAGAGTATAATCTCACCCCCGGACAAACTATGAAAAAAACTGCCACTTATAGTCCGGAAAATAAGGTACTAAAAAATGCTGCGTAGAACCTACAGATCCACATCGATCACTGATCATACGATCTTGCTGTGAGGTCACCTGTAGGGCCAGCAGGTAGCAGAGTGCAGCCAGGTCGATGACAGCCCTCCAGGTCTGTTGCTGATCCTGAGCCATCTTCAACAGGAGGGTGGCGGCGTGCAGGTACAGGTGACCCCGCATCTCCACAAACACCTCGCAGAGTTCATCCACATGGCGAACAGCGACGCTGCGGATCTTGTGCATGGCTTGGTCAAACCTATAGGAACGAGTGAAACACTTTCATCCATCGACCAAAAAACAAACGTGAAGGTCACACTCACTGCATGAGGGCGTCGACTGAAGGTTGCACGCCGTTGTTCGCCAGCGTGATTCTCACGAGGCTGCTGTGGGCCAAGAGCAGCTCTCTCTGGAGACGACGACACATCTTCTCGTTGCTGATCACGCTCGGCTGCTTCAGGTACTCCTGAAAACACATCAAAACCCCTTTAGCCTGACGTCCCTTTTCCTCAACCAGAGAGTGCATGTCATGAATATGATGAATATTCCAACCCTAACCCAAGTAAATTAACTTGACACATACAGAGGATAGAAATGACTGTTTTCTCTTGTTTTTTGTTTTTATATCAAAGTAAATGTAAGTATTTTGTATTTATATAGCACTTTTCCAGACCAGGGTCACAAAGCGCTTAAACAATCAAAACAATACTCAAAAAAGTACATACTTTAAAGATCAAGATAATACTGAGAACAACACAGGAGTTCCAGAAAATCAAGGAAAAGCCTGAACAAATAGAAACGTCTTAAGATGTTTCTTGAAACAGTCAGTAGATCCATCAATGTAACGTAAAGACATCAAACATAAGGAACCTTGTGAAAGTCAAACAGAACAGTGCCGACCCAGAGGTCTTGTGTTCAGAGTTCTGATCCGTTGCTGCCGCCCAATCTGTGGTCTTCACATTATTCTAGTTGAGCTCAAGCTGGTCCAGTTGTAGGCAGATGATGGTGTTCAAGGTTGTATGGACAGCATTTAAATGATACGCCCAGGTGTGAGGACAGAGCTGAGGGCAGTGAGGAGAAAACTGAGCGGTCCAACGACTAGTTCCTCCAGAACTTCATCAGGACGGGAGTGAGATCTACAGAACTGTAGTCATTGAAGCAGAGCGAGATGACTTCATGGAGACCAGGAGGCTGGTGGTGGCTCTCAGTCGGACTCAGGGATATGCTTTGTATTTATTTAATTGTTTTTGACATGCATTTGTGGATGGATGTCCTAGATTTTGTCATCTTGGATTTTGTTCTTTTTATTGCACACTTTGTTCTTGTTTTACTAATCTATCGTCTGTGTTGCTGTGAGCTGGAAAAACTATTTCCCGCAGGAGACCTCCAGAGGTTTAATAAAGTTTATCAAACTATTTATGCGTTTATTGCTGCTGGACACAATCATTTTCTCCTCCGGGGGATCAATAAAGTATTCATCCATCCATTTTAAACAACGAATACAGTCATTCAATATTGAAGACTTAAACACACGGGCTGTCATGTTGAGAATTTTTATCGTTCGGAGCATTTTCAGGGCCAAATTCACTTTGTATTTTTCACAAGATCCCATTATTATTTAGTGTTTTTATTTAGGTTATTAAGGATTCTTCCCCCTTAAACTTTTCAACTCTTTTGTCTCATTACACGCCACAAACCTAAATTTATCTTATTAGAATGTAATGTGAAAGACTGCACATGACCCTGAACACACCACTGTCACGCATGATGCTCTGGCTTCTCTTCAGCGGGGACAGTGTTGGTGGAAGATGGATGGAGACGAATACAATCTTGGAAGAAAACCTGTAGGAGTCTGCAGAAGACTGGGGCAGAGGTTCACCTTCCAGCAGGACAACTGAACATAAAGCCAGGCCTACAATGGTTTAAAACATATCCATGTGTTAGAATGGCCCAGTCAAAGTCCAGACTTAAATCCCATCGAGAATCTGTGGCGAGATCTGAAAACCGCCGTAACAAACGCTCTCCATCTAATCTGACTGAGCTTGAGCTGTTTTTCAAGTAGAATGGGCAAAGATCTCAGTCTCAGGTGTCAAAGAGACGAACCCCAAGAGACTTGCAGTTCCACAAAGTATTGACTCAGGGGGGCTGAATACTTTTACTGCACTTTTCAGTTTTAAAGTCATGTATAATTTTAATTGTACTTCACAATTGTGCGACACTTTGTGTTTGTCTTTCACATTTAATTCTAATAAGATATTTAGGTTTGTTTGCGTGTAATAAGACAAAATGTGGAAAAGTTTAAGGCATGTATGAATACTTCTGAAAACCACTATATACACGAATATAGAGGTAACGTTGTTAAAAGAAATCAACAATGTATACCTGTAGAAAAGACATTAAGAAACAAGTTCCTCTGCAACTCTTTGTAAACGTTAATAATGCGTTCGGTAAAGCCGTGATTTCTACGGCGCATGCAAGACCGTAGGATATTTTTAACTAAACGTGGGCTGGGGAATAAACATATTCAAATAAGAATTTGGGCAGAAAAATCTTTCATAAGCAACTGAATAACTGTTGAGCTCTTCTGAACATGGTGTTGCTAAAGTTGAACGACACTGACCTGTAAAGTGTGCACGAAGACGCTGTACCAGTCCAGGCTGCTCCTCAGAAACCCTCTCCTCTCGGTGGCGACACAATGCTTCACGGCCTCGTCCAGGCGACCGTCCTGGCAGAACAACTGGACCAGCTTGACGTTCACGTGTGCGTCGGCCGGACGAGCCGCCAGCTCCGCCTGCAGCAGGTCGAACAGCTGGTTCCAGCCCTTCTGACCTTGTCGACTCAGGAGACGCTCCTGTTTGGAGGAGGAACGGCAGCAATTCAAATAGATTCAAATAGAAAAAACACAGGCTCGTATTCTGTCTTTTGATTTCTATGAAGTCACAATTTCTGTTTTGATTGTATGAAAACTCTTGGAGAAGCAAAAACTTTTTTTTTTAATCTTCTGTGACTTATTAAAGCAATAGTACAAACATTTTCGTCCCTAAAAAGAACAGATTACTCTGTATCAATACATTCATCTCATCATAACGATTAATCATCGTCATTTCACGACAGGCTGAGATGATCCACATGATTGTGAACTTGATCACTGGAGGTGGTAGTTTATCTGAAATACAGTTGGTCCAGTGAACGTCTGCACGACTCCTCACCTTCAGGTCAAAGACGGCAGGATTTCCCGGCAGCATCTTCGCAGCCTTCTCCACCCAAAACTCTGCTCGGCTGTCGGATTCTTCCTTGCCCACCAGCAACTCTGCCACCTTCAGAACCAGGTCTCTCTGGGCCGGGTTCAAGTCCACAGAGCGCTACACACAGATTTAAAATGGTGTTGTTGGTTTTAGTTGTTCACAGTAAAGATCTTAATCGCCAAGATAAGAAGTAAAGATGTATTCCATGTTAATCTTTGTATCCTCTTTTATCCATCTTCTTTTTACTAACTAGATTTTGTCATCTATCCATCCTTGCATGCATCGGTGTATCTATCCATCCATGTATCCATCCATCCATGTAACCATCCATGTATCCATCCATGTATCCATCCATGTATCCATCCATGTATCCATCCATCCATGTATCCATCCATCCATGTATCCATCCATCCATGTATCTATCCATCCATGTATCTATCCATCCATGTATCTATCCATCCATGTATCCATCCATCCATCCATGTATCCATCCATCCATGTATCCATCCATCCATCCATGTATCTATCCATCCATCCATGTATCCATCCATCCATCCATGTATCCATCCATCCATGTATCCATCCATCCATGTATCCATCCATCCATCCATGTATCCATCCATCCATCCATGTATCCATCCATCCATCCTTGTATCTATCCATCCATGCATCCATCCATGCATCCATCCATGCATTCATCCATGTATCCATCCATGTATCCATCCATGCATCCATCCATGTATCCATCCATGTATCCATCCATGTATCTATCCATCCATCCATCCATGTATCTATCCATCCAGCTGCTCCTACGGCAAACTTTGTGTCTGGCAGAAAAACGACGACGTACTTTATAACATCCGACTGCTTTGTTGACGTCTCCCTCGCTTTCGTACAGCTGTCCGAGGAACTTGTGTGCTTTTGGATCCCTCTCCTGGATCTTGAGATACTCCGACACGTGTCTGTGGACATGATTGACAGCAGCACGTTAGCAACAGGACGATCGTGAGCGAGAGAGAAGACGTCCTCACCGTTTTGCAAGTTCATATTCTTTTGCTTCAAAATATAGTTTTGCGAATAAAAACCCTTTGACTGGTTTCTGTGAAAGAAAGAAAAAAAGAATCAGACAAACTTGAACATGTTTCTAAGAAATGTAACACAAAAGTAACAGTTCAGACTTTATATACACTAACTGTTTACAAGTGATTTTGAAGTTTAATTCCTGGTGTTTTAGGCTGAGATGAGACCATGTTGCTGTGATGATGCAGCATTAGTGTGACCAGCCTTGACACAACAATCCACATATTATCACAAACTAGTTGATCAGGCAGTAGCTTAAGGTGTTTTACATAGTTTCAACTTCTTTCTTTTCACTGTTCATTTTAGTGATCAAACACGTGTCATGTGACTGGGATCACAAACTGCTCTAGTTTATCTTGTTTTCACAAGGTTTCTTATCTTTGATGTCTTAACATTTACTTTTATATACTTCGTTTTCCCTCATTATTTTATGTATTAACCCTCTATGAACAGTAATTTCAATCCTCTTTAAAAACATCAAGGGTGGAGTAAGTTTCATTTCCCAGAGAAGATGACAGACAATAGATTTTAGAAGAATCAAAAGTGAAAGTAACTCCAGATGTTTTTCAATTTATTTTGAAGCTTTAAATTTACTATTATTTTGTTGAAAACCCATAGAAAGATGCATTTTAAAGTAAAACAAAAATCGATGTTTTCAAAGTATGGATTTGTCTAATTTGTTAAAGATAGTTTTACGATGCGTTTTTGTGTTTGTGTAGATCGTCTGGTTAGATAGGCGTGTGTGTGTTTGTTGAGGTGCGTGTCCCGAGTCATGTCTGTGTGTTGAAAGTGTGTGTCGTGAGTCAGGGTTGTGTGTCTGTGTGTTGAAAGTGTGTGTCGAGAGTCAGGATTGTGTGTCTGTTTGTTGAAAGTGTGTGTCGAGAGTCATGGTTGTGTGTCTGTTTGTTGAAAGTGTGTGTCGTGAGTCGGGGTTGTGTGTCTGTGTGTTGAAAGTGTGTGTCGTGAGTCAGGGTTGTGTGCGTGTGTTGAAAGTGTGTGTCGTGTCCAGCATGTCGCGCGCTTTGGCTGCCGGTTAGCTCCTGATGCTAACTTGAACACATGTTAC
>JACEEU010000710.1:460700-470700 GCA_016630915.1 Callionymus lyra
GAGGAGAGAGGAGGAGGAGGAGAGGAGGAGGAGGAGAGGAGGAGGAGGAGGAGAGAGGGAGGAGAGGGGAGGAGAGGAGGAGAGGAGGAGAGGAGGAGAGGAGGAGAGGAGGGAGAGGAGGGAGGAGAGGAGGAGGGAGGAGAGGAGGAGAGGAGGAGGAGGAGGAGGGAGGAGGAGAGGAGGAGAGGAGGAGGAGAGGAGAGGAGGAGAGAGGAGAGGAGGAGAGGAGGAGGAGGAGGAGGAGGAGGGGAGGAGGAGAGGAGGAGAGGAGGAGAGGAGGAGGAGAGGAGGAGAGGAGGAGAGGAGGAGGAGAGGAGGAGAGGAGGAGAGGAGGAGAGGAGCAGAGGAGGAGGAGGAGAGGAGAGAGGAGGAGGAGGAGAGGAGGAGAGGAGGAGAGGAGGAGAGGAGGAGAGGAGGAGAGGAGGAGGAGAGGAGGAGGAGGGAGGAGAGGAGGAGGAGAGGAGGGAGGAGGGAGAGGAGGAGGAGAGGAGAGGAGAGAGGAGGAGAGGAGGAGAGGAGGAGAGGAGGAGAGGAGGAGAGAGGAGAGGAGGAGAGGAGGAGAGGAGGAGAGGAGGAGAGGAGGAGAGGAGGAGGAGGAGAGGAGGAGAGAGGAGAGGAGGAGAGGAGGAGAGGAGAGAGGAGGAGAGAGGAGAGAGTAGAGGAGGAGAGAGGAAAGAGGAGAGAGGAGAGAGGAGAAAAGAGAAAAGGGAGGAGGAAAAAGAAGGTGTAAAGAGAAGGAGCAGGAAGTCTGGATGAAAGTCTCTGGTAAAGGTCGTGACTCACTTCAGGGTCAGCTTGGTGTTGCAGGAGGAGCAGCTGAAGCAGTTCACGCACCAGGCCTTGTTCAGAGCAGACACCACTGAGGAGCAGCACAAGCATGAGGGTCAAAGGTCAGAGGTCAGACCTACAGCACCTCCTTACCGTCTCCTTCGATGACACGGTTGCAGTGGTAACACACGTCCCCGAAGAGCTAATGACAAAACACAAGTGACGACAATCAAACAACACAACTACACAAACTTTTACACAATTTCTCACAGAAAATTGTTTTCAGTACTTGTGTGTAGTACCTGGTTATAGTGAGTCTCACAGTTTGTACCTGGTTATAGTGAGTATTACAGTATGTACCTGGTTATAGTGAGTATTACAGTATGTACCTGGTTATAGTGAGTATTACAGTATGTACCTGGTTATAGTGAGTATTACAGTATGTACCTGGTTATAGTGAGTCTCACAGTATGTACCTGGTTATAGTGAGTATTACAGTATGTACCTGGTTATAGTGAGTATTACAGTATGTACCTGGTTATAGTGAGTATTACAGTATGTACCTGGTTATAGTGAGTCTCACAGTATGTACCTGGTTATAGTGAGTATTACAGTATGTACCTGGTTATAGTGAGTCTCACAGTATGTACCTGGTTATAGTGAGTCTCACAGTATGTACCTGGTTATAGTGAGTATTACAGTATGTACCTGGTTATAGTGAGTATTACAGTATGTACCTGGTTATAGTGAGTCTTACAGTATGTACCTGGTTATAGTGAGTATTACAGTATGTACCTGGTTATAGTGAGTATTACAGTATGTACCTGGTTATAGTGAGTCTCACAGTATGTACCTGGTTATAGTGAGTATTACAGTATGTACCTGGTTATAGTGAGTATTACAGTATGTACCTGGTTATAGTGAGTATTACAGTATGTACCTGGTTATAGTGAGTATCACAGTATGTACCTGGTTATAGTGAGTATCACAGTATGTACCTGGTTATAGTGAGTATTACAGTATGTACCTGGTTATAGTGAGTCTCACAGTATGTACCTGGTTATAGTGAGTATTACAGTATGTACCTGGTTATAGTGAGTATTACAGTATGTACCTGGTTATAGTGAGTCTCACAGTATGTACCTGGTTATAGTGAGTATTACAGTATGTACCTGGTTATAGTGAGTCTCACAGTATGTACCTGGTTATAGTGAGTATTACAGTATGTACCTGGTTATAGTGAGTATTACAGTATGTACCTGGTTATAGTGAGTCTCACAGTATGTACCTGGTTATAGTGAGTATTACAGTATGTACCTGGTTATAGTGAGTATTACAGTATGTACCTGGTTATAGTGAGTCTCACAGTATGTACCTGGTTATAGTGAGTATTACAGTATGTACCTGGTTATAGTGAGTATTACAGTATGTACCTGGTTATAGTGAGTATCACAGTATGTACCTGGTTATAGTGAGTATTACAGTATGTACCTGGTTATAGTGAGTATTACAGTATGTACCTGGTTATAGTGAGTCTTACAGTATGTACCTGGTTATAGTGAGTATTACAGTATGTACCTGGTTATAGTGAGTATTACAGTATGTACCTGGTTATAGTGAGTATTACAGTATGTACCTGGTTATAGTGAGTATTACAGTATGTACCTGGTTATAGTGAGTCTCACAGTATGTACCTGGTTATAGTGAGTATTACAGTATGTACCTGGTTATAGTGAGTATTACAGTATGTACCTGGTTATAGTGAGTCTCACAGTATGTACCTGGTTATAGTGAGTATTACAGTATGTACCTGGTTATAGTGAGTATTACAGTATGTACCTGGTTATAGTGAGTATTACAGTATGTACCTGGTTATAGTGAGTCTCACAGTATGTACCTGGTTATAGTGAGTATTACAGTATGTACCTGGTTATAGTGAGTATTACAGTATGTACCTGGTTATAGTGAGTATCACAGTATGTACCTGGTTATAGTGAGTATTACAGTATGTACCTGGTTATAGTGAGTATTACAGTATGTACCTGGTTATAGTGAGTATTACAGTATGTACCTGGTTATAGTGAGTATTACAGTATGTACCTGGTTATAGTGAGTCTTACAGTATGTACCTGGTTATAGTGAGTATTACAGTATGTACCTGGTTATAGTGAGTATTACAGTATGTACCTGGTTATAGTGAGTCTCACAGTATGTACCTGGTTATAGTGAGTATTACAGTATGTACCTGGTTATAGTGAGTATTACAGTATGTACCTGGTTATAGTGAGTCTCACAGTATGTACCTGGTTATAGTGAGTATTACAGTATGTACCTGGTTATAGTGAGTTCCAGTATTCACAGTATGTACCTGGTTATAGTGAGTATTACAGTATGTACCTGGTTATAGTGAGTCTCACAGTATGTACCTGGTTATAGTGAGTATTACAGTATGTACCTGGTTATAGTGAGTATTACAGTATGTACCTGGTTATAGTGAGTATTACAGTATGTACCTGGTTATAGTGAGTATTACAGTATGTACCTGGTTATAGTGAGTCCTCACAGTATGTACCTGGTTATAGTGAGTATTACAGTATGTACCTGGTTATAGTGAGTATTACAGTATGTACCTGGTGTGGTTATAGTGAGTCTCACAGTATGTACCTGGTTATAGTGAGTATTACAGTATGTACCTGGTTATAGTGAGTCTTACAGTATGTACCTGGTTATAGTGAGTATTACAGTATGTACCTGGTTATAGTGAGTATTACAGTATGTACCTGGTTATAGTGAGTATTACAGTATGTACCTGGTTATAGTGAGTATCACAGTATGCTACCTGGTTATAGTGAGTATTACAGTATGTACCTGGTTATAGTGAGTATTACAGTATGTACCTGGTTATAGTGAGTATTACAGTATGTACCTGGTTATAGTGAGTACTACAGTATGTACCTGGTTATAGTGAGTATATATAGGTACCTGGTTATAGTGAGTATTACAGTATGTACCTGGTTAAATAGTGAGTATTACAGTATGTACCTGGTTCTAGTGAGTATTACAGTATGTACCTGGTTATAGTGAGTCTCACAGTATGTACCTGGTTATAGTGAGTATTACAGTATGTACCTGGTTCTAGTGAGTATTACAGTATGTACCTGGTTATAGTGAGTATTACAGTATGTACCTGGTTATAGTGAGTATTACAGTATGTACCTGGTTATAGTGAGTATTACAGTATGTACCTGGTCAGTGGTTATAGTGAGTATTACAGTATGTACCTGGTTATAGTGAGTATTACAGTATGTACCTGGTTATAGTGAGTATTACAGTATGTACCTGGTTATAGTGAGTATTACAGTATGTACCTGGTTATAGTGAGTATTACAGTATGTACCTGGTTATAGTGAGTATTACAGTATGTACCTGGTTATAGTGAGTCTCACAATACGCCAGACCCTTGCGCTCATAGTGACGATGACCCAGGAACGGCTTCTCACACTTTGCACAAACAAAATGCTGCGAAGACACAGAAGCTGCCGTGAACCTTGAGCCAGAACATGTTCAATTCTTTTTTTAAACATTTTTTGACAGAATTATTTCAATTATTTCTCTGTTGATCTTTATTTTATAATTACATTCAATAGATATTTCTTTACACAGAGAGTTTGACATTTAAATTCCACATTTTCTAAATGTATTATTTAATTAATCTTTTAATTCATAGTATTTTTACATTTAAAAAATGACATTTATGTTTCAAACACATTTTAGTTTTTACAGTAAATTAACATGTTTGTATTTGTAACAGTTGATTTCTTTAAATGTTAGAGATCAACAGATTCAACTCCTGGTTGATAAAGAAGATAAAGAAGATAAAGAAGGTAAAGAAGATAAAGAAGATAAAGAAGATAAAGAAGATAAAGAAGATAAAGAAGATAAAAGAAGATAAAGAAGATAAAGAAGATAAAGAAGATAAAGAAGATAAAGAAGATAAAGAAGATAAAGAAGATAAAGAAGATAAAGAAGATAAAGAAGGTAAAGAAGATAAAGAAGATAAAGAAGGTAAAGAAGATAAAGAAGATAAAGAAGATAAAGAAGATAAAGAAGGTAAAGAAGATAAAGAAGATAAAGAAGATAAAGAAGATAAAGAAGATAAAGAAGGTAAAGAAGATAAAGAAGATAAAGAAGATAAAGAAGATAAAGAAGATAAAGAAGGTAAAGAAGATAAAGAAGATACCTCCACGTGCCACTGCTTGCCCATGGCGTTGACCACGCGGCCCTCGATGGGTCGTCTGCAGGCGCCACAGATAGGAACACCCATCTTGTCGTGACACGGGAGACAGTAAAGTTCTCCCTTCAGCTCGCGGGCATCAGACGTCAGTTCCTTCCTGCAGGAGAACCACAGTTATCACCTGTTCAAACACACCTTTACCGCCAACAATGAAGAGCTATATATGTGTAGTATTGTCCAGTACTTGACTCTGGTGTTGTGATAGTGTAGTAACAAGTATATATGTGTAGTATTGTCCAGTACTTGATTCTGGTGTTGTGATAGTGTAGTAACAAGTATATATGTGTAGTATTGTCCAGTACTTGACTCTGGTGTTGTGATAGTGTAGTAACAAGTATATATGTGTAGTATTGTCCAGTACTTGACTCTGGTGTTGTGATAGTGTAGTAACAAGTATATATGTGTAGTATTGTCCAGTACTTGACTCTGGTGTTGTGATAGTGTAGTAACAAGTATATATGTGTAGTATTGTCCAGTACTTGACTCTGGTGTTGTGATAGTGTAGTAACAAGTATATATGTGTAGTATTGTCCAGTACTTGACTCTGGTGTTGTGATAGTGTAGTAACAAGTATATATGTGTAGTATTGTCCAGTACTTGACTCTGGTGTTGTGATAGTGTAGTAACAAGTATATATGTGTAGTATTGTCCAGTACTTGACTCTGGTGTTGTGATAGTGTAGTAACAAGTATATATGTGTAGTATTGTCCAGTACTTGACTCTGGTGTTGTGATAGTGTAGTAACAAGTATATATGTGTAGTATTGTCCAGTACTTGACTCTGGTGTTGTGATAGTGTAGTAACAAGTATATATGTGTAGTATTGTCCAGTACTTGACTCTGGTGTTGTGATAGTGTAGTAACAAGTATATATGTGTAGTATTGTCCAGTACTTGACTCTGGTGTTGTGATAGTGTAGTAACAAGTATATATGTGTAGTATTGTCCAGTACTTGACTCTGGTGTTGTGATACTGTAGTAACAAGTATATATGTGCAGTATTGTCCAGTACTTGACTCTGGTGTTGTGATAGTGTAGTAACAAGTATATATGTGTAGTATTGTCCAGTACTTCACTCTGGTGTTGTGATAGTGTTGTAACAAGTATATATGTGTAGTATTGTCCAGTACTTGACTCTGGTGTTGTGATAGTGTAGTAACAAGTATATATGTGCAGTATTGTCCAGTACTTGACTCTGGTGTTGTGATAGTGTATTAAGCAGTATATATGTGTAGTATTGTCCAGTACTTGACTCTGGTGTTGTGATAGTGTAGTAACAAGTATATATGTGAAGTATTGTGGAGTACTTGACTCTGGTGTTGTGATAGTGTAGTAACAAGTATATATGTGTAGTATTGTCCAATACTTGACTCTGGTGTTGTGATAGTGTAGTAACAAGTATATATGTGTAGTATTGTTGTGATAGTGTAGCAACAAGTATACATGTGTAGTATTGTTGTGATAGTGTAGTAAAGAACACGCGTGTTCACCCGCAGTTGTTGCAGTTGAAGTGGTCGGGGTGATACGGGTCGTTCTTGAACAGCAGCGGCGTCTCCTCGATGATGGCGTGACACTTCTGGCAGATGTACTTTCCGAGCCCGCGGGCCTTCTCTCGGTTGTGGCAGGGTCGACACAGATGCCTGCGGACACGCACACGTGGGTCACACAACCCTGGTCTGAGCGGCGTCTTCACGCACCTGCCGGCGTTCTTCACGAAGCCCACGTCGGCGAGCACCGCCTGGCAGAGGTCGCAGCAGAAGCACTCCGGGTGCCAGGAGTTGTTCATGGCCTTGATGGCGCCCCCGCGAAGAACCCCCCCCCTGGAACACCCCCTTTGCAAAACCCCCCACACCCCTGTTGTCCCCCCCCCACAACAACGCTTTACAACACCACAGAGGGAGCACCTGTTGCTGCCTCACTCACAACACTGTTGACAACACCACGAGCACCTGTTGCTGCCTCACTCACAACACTGTTGACAACACCACGAGCACCTGTTGCTGCCTCACTCACAACACTGTTGACAACACCACGAGCACCTGTTGCTGCCTCACTCACAACACTGTTGACAACACCACGAGCACCTGTTGCTGCCTCACTCACAACACTGTTGACAACACCACGAGCACCTGTTGCTGCCTCACTCAAAACAATATTGACAACTTTACCACACGAGCACCTGTTGCTGCCTCAAACTCACAACACTGTTGACAACACCAACGAGGCACCTTGTTGCTGCATTCCTCCAAACATTTTTACAACAAAAACGACAACTTTTTTTTTCCTTCCTCCAAACAATTTAAAAAAAAAAAAAAAAAAGCAATGATGGTCCCACAACACTGTTGACAACACCACGAGCACCTGATGCTGCCTCACTCACAACACTGTTGACAACACCACGAGCACCTGATGCTGCCTCACTCACAACACTGTTGACAACACCACGAGCACCTGATGCTGCCTCACTCACAACACTGTTGACAACACCACGAGCACCTGTTGCTGCCTCACTCACAACACTGTTGACAACACCACGAGCACCTGTTGCTGCCTCACTCACAACACTGTTGACAACACCACGAGCACCTGATGCTGCCTCACTCACAACACTGTTGACAACACCACGAGCACCTGTTGCTGCCTCACTCACAACACTGTTGACAACACCACGAGCACCTGTATGCTGACAACACCTCGCACCTGATGCTGCCTCACTCACAACACTGTTGACAACACCACGAGCACCTGATGCTGCCTCACTCACAACACTGTTGACAACACCACGAGCACCTGTTGCTGCCTCACTCACAACACTGTTGACAACACCACAGCACTGATGCTGAGCACCTGTTGCTGCCTCACTCACAACACTGTTGACAACACCACGAGCACCTGTTGCTGCCTCACTCACAACACTGTTGGCAACACAACGAGCACCTGATGCTGCCTCACTCACAACACTGTTGACAACACCACGAGCACCTGATGCTGCCTCACTCACAACACTGTTGACAACACCACGAGCACCTGTTGCTGCCTCACTCACCGCACTGGTGGCAACACAACGAGCACCTGTTGCTGCCTCACTCACCGCACTGGTGGCAACACCACGAGCACCTGTTGCTGCCTCACTCACCGCACTGGTGGCAACACAACGAGCACCTGTTGCTGCCTCACTCACCGCACTGGTGGCAACACGGCGCGAACAGCATCTGGAAGTCGTGCTCGCAGTACTTCCTGCCCTCGAACTGTGGAGAGACACTCACTTCAGTCCAGGATCTCAACCATCAACCTGGTCTGAAGACTCAGAGGAGCTGATCCTCATCTTCAGATGAGTTTTGACACGTCAAACTAGTTTCTTGAATGAACTTCATCATTGTAGCAAAATATTCTTTGATAATATAATCATTATAAAGAAATATATAAAATATAAAAACAAATACAATCATTGAGAAACAAAAAATTATCAATGAATCAGTGTTTGTTGATACTTTGATAAAGAAGATAAAGAGGTTAAAGAAGATAAAGAAGGTAAAGAAGATAAAGAAGGTAAAGAAGATAAAGAAGGTAAAGAAGATAAAGAAGGTAAAGAAGATAAAGAAGGTAAAAAAGATAAAGAAGGTAAAGAAGGTAAAGAAGATCAAGAAGATAAAGAAGATAAAGAAGGGATGAAGATAAAGAAGGGATGAAGATAAAGAGGATAAAGAAGATAAAGAAGGTAAAGAAGATAAAGAAGATAAAGAAGGGATGAAGATAAAGAAGGGATGAAGATAAAGAAGATAAAGAAGATAAAGAAGATAAAGAAGGGATGAAGATAAAGAAGGTAAATAAAGATAAAGGAGGTAAAGACTGACTTCGTAGAAAAGTCCTTCAGGAAACTGCTGGAAACACTGAGCGCAGACGAAGCACTGCTCGTGGTAAAGTTCTCCGTTACTGTTGACGATCTTCTCTGCCGGAGCGAAGCCACTCTTGCATCGTTCACACATGGCGTTGGCGAGAGCGTTGGCCATGTTGCTGTGGAGACATATGTTCCATCAGTTTATGTTCCATCAGTTTATTAACACGTTTAAACCTCTTTTTACACAAAAATATACTTTATTTTTCATTTGTAATGTTTTTAACTCAATATAAATGTTGGTATAATAGAGTCATCAGACCGAACCAACAGAGCACAGAGTTACTGATCTTTCAGCCAATCATGTGATGCATCTATTTATCCATCCATTACATTATATTACACAATATTACACAATATTAAACAATATTACACAATATTACTCAATATTACTCAATATTACACAATATTGCTCAATATTACTCAATATTACACAATATTACACACTATTACTCAATATTACACACTATTACTCAATATTACTCAATATTACACAATATTACTCAATATTAAACAATATTACACAATATTACTCAATATTACACACTATTACTCAATATTACACAATATTACACAATATTACTCAATATTACTCAATATTACACAATATTACTCAATATTACACAATATTACTCAATATTAATCAATATTACAAAACATTACTCAATATTACTCAATATTACACAATATTACTCAATATTACACAATATTACTCAATATTACTCAATCAATATTACTCATTACTCAATCCAATATTACTCAATATTACTCAATATTACTCAATATTACACAATATTACTCAATATTACTCAATATTACTCAATATTACTCAATATTACACAATATTACTCAATATTACACAATATTACTCAATATTACTCAATATTACTCAATATTACACAATATTATTCAATATTACTCAATATTCCATGTTCAGCTGAATCTCAGAATGTGTGAAAGAACCACACTTCCCAGAATGCACCAGCAGCAGCAAACCAGCTGCTACAGACAGTGACACTATTGTACAGCAGCTGTGAACTTTGAC
>JACEEU010000710.1:478200-500607 GCA_016630915.1 Callionymus lyra
CAAGTTCATGATGTTCTTGATGTTCTTGATGTTCTTGATGTTCATGATGTTCATGATGTTCTTGATGTTCATGATGTTCTTGGTGTTCATCAAGTTCATGATGTTCTTCAAACTATTGGATTTGTTGTTGATGTTCATCAAGTTCATGATGTTCTTGATGTTCATGATGTTCATGATGTTCTTGATGTTCTTGATGTTCTTGATGTTCTTGATGTTCATGATGTTCATGATGTTCTTGATGTTCATGATGTTCTTGGTGTTCATCAAGTTCATGATGTTCTTCAAACTATTGGATTTGTTGTTGATGTTCATCAAGTTCATGATGTTCTTGATGTTCATGATGTTCATGATGTTCTTGATGCTCATGATGTTCTTGATGTTCATCAAGTTCATGATGTTCTTGATGTTCTTGATGTTTTTGATGTTCATGATGTTCATGATGTTCTTGATGTTCACGATGTTCATGATGTAATTGATGTTCATCAAGTTCATGATGTTCTTGATGTTCATCAAGTTCATGATGTTCTTGATGTTCATGATGTTCATGATGTTCTTGATGTTCATCAAGTTCATGATGTTCTTCAAACTATTGGATTTGTTGTTGATGTTCATCAAGTTCATGATGTTCTTGATGTTCATGATGTTCTTGATGTTCTTGATGTTCATGATTTTCATGATGTTCTTGATGTTCATGATGTTCTTGATGTTCATCAAGTTCATGATGTTCTTGATGTTCATGATGTTCATGATGTTCTTGATGTTCTTGATGTTCATGATGTTCTTGATGTTCATCAAGTTCATGATGTTCTTCAAACTATTGGATTTGTTGTTGATGTTCATCAAGTTCATGATGTTCTTGATGTTCATGATGTTCTTGATGTTCTTGATGTTCATGATGTTCATGATGTTCTTGATGTTCATGATGTTCTTGATGTTCATCAAGTTCATGATGTTCTTCAAACTATTGGATTTGTTGTTGATGTTCATCAAGTTCATGATGTTCTTGATGTTCATGATGTTCATGATGTTCATGATGTTCTTGATGTTCTTGATGTTCTTGATGTTCATCAAGTTCATGATGTTCATGCTGTTCTTGATGTTCCTGATGTTCTTGATGTTCATGATGTTCTTGATGTTCTTGATGTTCTTGATGTTCATGCTGTTCTTGATGTTCATGATGTTCATGATGTTCTTGATGTTCTTGATGTTCATGATGTTCATGATGTTCTTGATGTTCTTGATGTTCATGAAGTTCATGATGTTCTTGATGTGCTTGATGTTCTTGATGTTCTTGATGTTCATGATGTTCATGATGTTCATGATGTTCTTGATGTTCATGAAGTTCATGATGTTCTTGATGTTCTTGATGTTCATGAAGTTCATGATGTTCATGATGTTCATGATGTTCCTGATGTTCTTGATGTTCATGATGTTCATGATGTTCACGATGTTCTTGATGTTCATGATGTTCATATGTTTATGATGTTCATGAAGTTCATGATGTTCTTGATGTTCTTGATGTTCTTGATGTTCATGAAGTTCACGATGTTCACGATGTTCATGATGTTCACAATGTTCTTCATGTTCTTGATGTTCATGCTGTTCTTGATGTTCATGATGTTCATGATGTTCATAATGTTCATAATGTTCATGATGTTCTTGATGTTCATGATGTTCATGATGTTCTTGATGTTCTTGATGTTCATGAAGTTCATGATGTTCATGATGTTCTTGATGTGCTTGATGTTCTTGATGTTCTTGATGTTCTTGATGTTCTTGATGTTCATGAAGTTCTTGATGTTCTTGATGTTCTTGATGTTCATGAAGTTCATGATGTTCATGATGTTCCTGATGTTCTTGATGTTCATGATGTTCATGATGTTCTTGATGTTCTTGATGTTCTTGATGTTCATGCTGTTCTTGATGTTCATGATGTTCATGATGTTCATGATGTTCATGATGTTCATGATGTTCTTGATGTTCTTGATGTTCATGAAGTTCACGATGTTCATGATGTTCATGATGTTCATGATGTTCACAATGTTCTTGATGTTCTTGATGTTCATGCTGTTCTTGATGTTCATGATGTTCATGATGTTCATGATGTTCATGATGTTCTTGATGTTCATGATGTTCATGATGTTCTTGATGTTCTTGATGTTCATGAAGTTCATGATGTTCATGATGTTCTTGATGTGCTTGATGTTCTTGATGTTCTTGATGTTCTTGATGTTCTTGATGTTCATGAAGTTCTTGATGTTCTTGATGTTCTTGATGTTCATGAAGTTCATGATGTTCATGATGTTCCTGATGTTCTTGATGTTCATGATGTTCATGATGTTCACAATGTTCTTGATGTTCTTGATGTTCATGCTGTTCTCGATGTTCATGATGTTCATGATGTTCATGATGTTCATGATGTTCATATGTTCATGATGTTCATGAAGTTCATGATGTTCTTGATGTTCTTGATGTTCTTGATGTTCTTGATGTTCATGAAGTTCACGATGTTCATAATGTTCATAAGAACAAGAACTTTTAACATTATGAACATCATGAACTGTATGAACTTCATGAACATCAAGAACATCAAGAACATCAAGAACATCAAGAACTTCATTAAAAGGTGATTTAAAAGTGAAGGACATAATTATTTTCCCAAGCTTCACACAGTACATATCTAATGAATCACACGCCCTGATCACAACACACACACACACACACACACACACACACACACACACACACACACACACACACACACACACACACACACACACACACACACACACACACACACACTAACACAGACACACACACACACACACACACACACACAGACACACCCCCACACACACACACACACACACACAGACACACACACACAACACACACACACACACACACACACACAGACACACACACACACACACACACACACACACACACACACACAGCACACACACACACACACACAGAAATCACACACACACAGACACACACACACACACACACACACACACACACACACACACACACACACACACACACACACACACACACACACACACACACACACACACACACACACACACACACACACAGACACACACACACACACACACACACACACACACACACACACACACACACACACAGACACACACACACACACACACACACACACACACACAGTGTCAACAGTGATACCTTTAAGGGTCATAAAAAGTGTGATTGAGGAAAACACGTCAGACACAAAGTCAACACGGTTCATGACTAACATGTCGAAGGTTTTGTTCTCGACTCACAACATCAACACAACTTCAGATGAAAAATTAACATTTATTGATAATTAATAGATTTGATCGACTCGACAAAACACACTCCTGACGCGACTTCATTCTTTCACCGTCTTCAGGAAAATACTTCATGACACTATTGTTACATATTGTTACGTTTAAATGTTGCTTTATTTTCACACAATACTATTGATGTTTAAAAGCACTTTGTTTTGGTTTTTAAACAAATTTACAAATCACATGAAAATATTAAAATGGTTCTATTTTTATCTTGCATTTAAACTTCCGGCCTCTAGATGGCAGCAGTCGTTACGCCCGCCACAGCTAAAGGAAGAATGATGACTGAGGACGAGAGGATACAGTGAGTCCAGCAGCTTTTAAAGCTGATGTTTGGACATATTTTGGTTTGAAAACAAATGAAAGTAGTTACGACTTCGTCAAGAGTCATGTGGTCTGAAAATACTACAACACCAGAGTCAAGTACTGGACAATACTACACATATATACTTGTTACTACACTATCACAACACCAGAGTCAAGTACTGGACAATACTACACATATATACTTGTTACTACACTATCACAACACCAGAGTCAAGTACTGGACAATACTACACATGTATACTTGTTACTACACTTTCACAACACCAGAGTCAAGTACTGGACAATACTACACATATATACTTGTTACTACACTATCACAACACCAGAGTCAAGTACTGGACAATACTACACATATATACTTGTTACTACACTATCACAACACCAGAGTCAAGTACTGGACAATACTACACATATATACTTGTTACTACACTATCACAACACCAGAGTCAAGTACTGGACAATACTACACATATATACTTGTTACTACACTATCACAACACCAGAGTCAAGTACTGGACAATACTACACATATATACTTGTTACTACACTATCACAACACCAGAGTCAAGTACTGGACAATACTACACATATATACTTGTTACTACACTATCACAACACCAGAGTCAAGTACTGGACAATACTACACATATATACTTGTTACTACACTATCACAACACCAGAGTCAAGTACTGGACAATACTACACATGTATACTTGTTACTACACTTTCACAACACCAGAGTCAAGTACTGGACAATACTACACATATATACTTGTTACTACACTATCACAACACCAGAGTCAAGTACTGGACAATACTACACATATATACTTGTTACTACACTATCACAACACCAGAGTCAAGTACTGGACAATACTACACATATATACTTGTTACTACTCTATATCACTATATATTAAGGTTTGACCAATAGGAACCAGGATCGTGGGTCACATGACTTGAAAGAATTCCACCATCAGCTGCAGTATTTACTGATCAAACACCAGCGTTTCTCCAGCAACACAAACAAACTCCAGAACATCAGAAAGTGTCTAAAGAGAATATTCTCACCCGAGTCTGATTCCACAAGAGTCCGGTCGATCCTGCCGGCGTCGGTACAAGTCGGAGTGAGTCAACGCCTTCAACCTCAGCGATGTCATCGCACTCCTTCACTCCTTCACTCCTTCACTCCTTCACTCCTTCAAGTCTTCACTCCTTTACTCCTTCCTTCACTCCTTCACTCCTTTACTCCTTTACTCCTTTACTCCTTCCTTCACTCCTTCACTCCTTCACTCCTTCACTCCTTTACTCCTTCACTCCTTCAAGTCTTCACTCCTTTACTCCTTCCTTCACTCCTTCACTCCTTTACTCCTTTACTCCTTTACTCCTTCCTTCACTCCTTTACTCCTTCACTCCTTCACTCTTTCTCTCCTTCAAGTCTTCACTCCTTTACTCCTTCCTTCACTCCTTCACTCCTTCACTCCTTTACTCCTTCACTCCTTCTCTCCTTCAAGTCTTCACTCCTTTACTCCTTCCTTCACTCCTTCACTCCTTCTCTCCTTCAACTCCTTCACTCTTCCTTTCTCTCCTTCAAGTCTTCACTCCTTTACTCCTTCCTTCACTCCTTCACTCCTTTACTCCTTCACTCCTTCTCTCCTTCAAGTCTTCACTCCTTTACTCCTTCCTTCACTCCTTCACTCCTTTACTCCTTCACTCCTTCTCTCCTTCAAGTCTTCACTCCTTTACTCCTTCCTTCACTCCTTCACTCCTTCTCTCCTTCAAGTCTTCACTCCTTTACTCCTTCCTTCACTCCTTCTCTCCTTCACTCCTTCACATCTTCTCTCCTTCCTTCAAGTCTTCAAGTCTTCACTCCTTCTCTCCTTCCTTCTCTCCTTCACTCCTTCACTCCTTCCTTTCTTCCTTTCTTCCTTCCTTCTTCCTTCACTCCTTCCTTTCTTCCTTTCTTCCTTTCTTCCTTCCTTCACTCCTTCTCTCCTTCCTTCCTTCTCTCCTTCACTCCTTCCTTCCTTCTCTCCTTCACTCCTTCTCTCCTTCACTCCTTCCTTCCTTCCTTCTCTCCTTCACTCCTTCCTTCCTTCCTTCTCTCCTTCACTCCTTCCTTGTCTCCTTCACTCCTTCCTTCCTTCCTTCACTACTTCACTCCTTCCTTCTCTCCTTCACTCCTTCACTCCTTCCTTCCTTCCTTCTCTCCTTCACTCCTTCCTTCTCTCCTTCACTCCTTCCTTCCTTCCTTCACTACTTCTCTCTTTCTCTCCTTCTCTCCTTCACTACTTCTCTCCTTCCTTCCCTTCCTTCCGTCCTGCAGAACCTCCTCGCACACGTCCAGGCAGCAGCTCTTGAGCAAGGCATGTACGCAGGAGGTTCCAGATCCTGCACACCTTCTGTTCCAGCCTGCTGTGGCTCCGCCCCCTCCAGCAGGTAGACACGCCTCCTGCAGAGTCAAGAGAGTCTTTGTCCGTCTGTTCCCACGGCGACGCCCACGGACACATTTCTGACCTTCAGACCATCAGAGACACAAGAACCTTCAGGTCCAGAACGACACTAGAGACCATCATGTGATGATGATCCAGCAGCTCTGGGCTCTATTTTTTTGTTCTGACGTCACTATTATGATGATATAGTGTGTGTTGTTGTGATGTGTGACTCTATTGTATCATCAGTGTGTGTGTGTTGTTGTGATGTGTGACTCTATTGTATCATCAGTGTGTGTGTGTTGTTGTGAAGTGTGACTCTATTGTATCATCAGTGTGTGTGTGTTGTTGTGATGTGTGACTCTATTGTATCATCAGTGTGTGTGTGTTGTTGTGATGTGTGACTCTATTGTATCATCAGTGTGTGTGTGTTGTTGTGATGTGTGACTCTATTGTATCATCAGTGTGTGTGTGTTGTTGTGATGTGTGACTCTATTGTATCATCAGTGTGTGTGTGTTGTTGTGAAGTGTGACTCTATTGTATCATCAGTGTGTGTGTGTTGTTGTGATGTGTGACTCTATTGTATCATCAGTGTGTGTGTGTTGTTGTGAAGTGTGACTCTATTGTATCATCAGTGTGTGTGTGTTGTTGTGAAGTGTGACTCTATTGTATCATCAGTGTGTGTGTTGTTGTGATGTGTGACTCTATTGTATCATCAGTGTGTGTGTGTTGTTGTGAAGTGTGACTCTATTGTATCATCAGTGTGTGTGTTGTTGTGACTCTATTGTATCATCAGTGTGTGTGTGTTGTTGTGAAGTGTGACTCTATTGTATCATCAGTGTGTGTGTGTTGTTGTGGACGTGTGTGACTCTATTGTATCACAGAGTGTGTGTGTTGTTGTGATGTGTGACTCTATTGTATCATCAGTGTGTGTGTGTTGTTGTGATGTGTGACTCTATTGTATCATCAGTGTGTGTGTGTTGTTGTGATGTGTGACTCTATTGTATCATCAGTGTGTGTGTGTTGTTGTGAAGTGTGACTCTATTGTATCATCAGTGTGTGTGTGTTGTTGTGATGTGTGACTCTATTGTATCATCAGTGTGTGTGTGTTGTTGTGATGTGTGACTCTATTGTATCATCAGTGTGTGTGTGTTGTTGTGACGTGTGACTCTATTGTATCATCATGTGTGTGTGTTGTTGTGATGTGTGACTCTATTGTATCATCAGTGTGTGTGTGTTGTTGTGATGTGTGACTCTATTGTATCATCAGTGTGTGTGTGTTGTTGTGATGTGTGACTCTATTGTATCATCAGTGTGTGTGTGTTGTTGTGATGTGTGACTCTATTGTATCATCAGTGTGTGTGTGTGTTGTTGTGAAGTGTGACTCTATTGTATCATCAGTGTGTGTGTGTTGTTGTGATGTGTGACTCTATTGTATCATCAGTGTGTGTGTGTGTTGTTGTGATGTGTGACTCTATTGTATCATCAGTGTGTGTGTTGTTGTGATGTGTGACTCTATTGTATCATCAGTGTGTGTGTGTTGTTGTGATGTGTGACTCTATTGTATCATCAGTGTGTGTGTGTTGTTGTGATGTGTGACTCTATTGTATCATCAGTGTGTGTGTGTTGTTGTGATGTGTGACTCTATTGTATCATCAGTGTGTGTGTGTTGTTGTGAAGTGTGACTCTATTGTATCATCAGTGTGTGTGTTGTTGTGATGTGTGACTCTATTGTATCATCAGTGTGTGTGTGTTGTTGTGATGTGTGACTCTATTGTATCATCAGTGTGTGTGTTGTTGTGATGTGTGACTCTATTGTATCATCTGTGTGTGTTGTTGTGATGTGTGACTCTATTGTATCATCAGTGTGTGTGTTGTTGTGATGTGTGACTCTATTGTATCATCAGTGTGTGTGTGTTGTTGTGATGTGTGACTCTATTGTATCATCAGTGTGTGTGTGTTGTTGTGAAGTGTGACTCTATTGTATCATCAGTGTGTGTGTGTTGTTGTGATGTGTGACTCTATTGTATCATCAGTGTGTGTGTGTTGTTGTGATGTGTGACTCTATTGTATCATCAGTGTGTGTGTGTTGTTGTGATGATGATGACTCTATTGTATCATCACTGTGTGTTGTTGTGACGTGTGACTCTATTGTATCATCAGTGTGTGTGTTGTTGTGACGTGTGACTCTATTGTATCATCAGTGTGTGTGTGTGTTGTTGTGATGTGTGACTCTATTGTATCATCAGTGTGTGTGTGTTGTTGTGATGTGTGACTCTATTGTATCATCAGTGTGTGTGTGTTGTTGTGATGTGTGACTCTATTGTATCATCAGTGTGTGTGTGTTGTTGTGATGTGTGACTCTATTGTATCATCATCAGTGTGTGTGTGTTGTTGTGATGTGTGACTCTATTGTATCATCAGTTGTGTGTGTTGTTGTGATGTGTGACTCTATTGTATCATCAGTGTGTGTGTGTTGTTGTGAAGTGTGACTCTATTGTATCATCAGTGTGTGTGTGTTGTTGTGAAGTGTGACTCTATTGTATCATCAGTGTGTGTGTGTTGTTGTGATGTGTGACTCTATTGTATCATCAGTGTGTGTGTGTTGTTGTGAAGTGTGACTCTATTGTATCATCAGTGTGTGTGTGTTGTTGTGATGTGTGACTCTATTGTATCATCAGTGTGTGTGTGTTGTTGTGATGTGTGACTCTATTGTATCATCAGTGTGTGTGTGTTGTTGTGATGTGTGACTCTATTGTATCATCAGTGTGTGTGTGTTGTTGTGATGTGTGACTCTATTGTATCATCAGTGTGTGTGTGTTGTTGTGATGTGTGACTCTATTGTATCATCAGTGTGTGTGTGTTGTTGTGAAGTGTGACTCTATTGTATCATCAGTGTGTGTGTGTTGTTGTGAAGTGTGACTCTATTGTATCATCAGTGTGTGTGTGTTGTTGTGAAGTGTGACTCTATTGTATCATCAGTGTGTGTGTGTTGTTGTGAAGTGTGACTCTATTGTATCATCAGTGTGTGTGTGTTGTTGTGAAGTGTGACTCTATTGTATCATCAGTGTGTGTGTGTTGTTGTGAAGTGTGACTCTATTGTATCATCAGTGTGTGTGTGTTGTTGTGAAGTGTGACTCTATTGTATCATCAGTGTGTGTGTGTTGTTGTGAAGTGTGACTCTATTGTATCATCAGTGTGTGTGTGTTGTTGTGAAGTGTGACTCTATTGTATCATCAGTGTGTGTGTGTTGTTGTGAAGTGTGACCGTGTGTGTATCAGCGAGTCGTGACGCGCACAACATTCCTGTGACACACAACATTCCTGTGACACACAACAGTCTGACATCACCACACTACACTCTGGTTTCCTCCCACGATCCTGTCAATCACAGGTGAATCTTGACATGTTTCATGTTAGTTTCATGTGTTATTATTGTTTATTCAAGTTATTGTGTAAATAAACATTTTCTCATCATAACTTTATTTATCTTTGTGTTATTTTCATTGAATCTTGAATTTAATACTATTTTACTAAAGTTTGTGATTCATTTCATTGAATTCAATGAAAAGATTGACGTGTTCTTTGTGTTTTATCTTCTTTCGTCGTTGATTCTGAACCAACAACTACACGTTTGAACAACAAACACAATAAAAGTTTCTGATTCTTTGATCGTCACAGAAGTTACGCAGTGACGTCATGAAACCGAGCGTCTCCACGTCTATGACATGAAACAAGCTGTCGCCATCAAGTGGACAGCAACAGTACTGCACCCTCAGTTGTTACCGGATGTTGAGTGCGCATGCGTAAAACTCCTGCTCCGGCACACTGAGGAAAGACGTGAAAGTTTAACTTGATATTTTTAATTGTTCAAGAGTTTAAAAATGAAAAACAAGCAGAGAAATGGAATCATTATTAAACATTAAATTAATATTAAATCAAATTGTTCTTTCATGAGAGTTTCTCCGAAAACGTCAGTGATTCATTATAAACTTAATTTAAGACTCAACAGTGTAGAGGATTAAACGTTATAAATAAACCAACTTCCTGTCCATGGAAACACACGCCATTATCAAGCGGACACGTCACTTCCTGTGCACAACAGTCCCACTGTGTTGTGTGTTCAACCACACACACACAACAAGTGTGTGTGTAGGTTGAACAGATGAAACAGGAAGTGACGCAGCGATGAAAGATGTTTACCGTCAACAGTAAAGACGCAGGAAAAGGTTCTTATCAAGTTCACTGAAGATTGAACGACAAACACTCGAAACACCTTCAAACCATTGAATAAAAAATACTTTTCCGAGAATAAAGTGACGTGAAAACATTCATAACAATACAAACGACGCAACATGTCTTTTATAAGTAATTAAGTAAGTATTTATATAGTACTTTTCCAGACCAGGGTCACAAAGAACTTAAACAATCAAAATAATATTCAATAAAGTATATACTTTAAAGATCAAGATAACACTGATAACAGGAGTTCCAGAGAATCAAGGAAAAGCCTGAACAAATAAAAATGTTAGAAGATGTTTCTTGAAGGTTAAGAAGGTTTTAAATGTTAAAGCTTGAAATCTTCATTTTCATGAACTACACACGATTGAAGCTCGTGCCTCGAGTCTGACACCGAGAGAAACCACGATTAAATGATTATTATTTTCTATAAATGATCTGAATGAATCTTTCTTTCTTTGGACACAAACTTCTATAAAAGTCTGTTTTTCTTTGAATGAAAACGACGTGAAGTCCGAGAAACACCAGCGCGTCTCTGCCAGCAGAGGGAGGCAGAGAGCAGAAGCAGATCAAGTTCAGACAAACATCAAATTCATCTTTTTAACATCATTTCATGAGTGAAGCTCGTGAATTAAGATGATCTTCAGTTACTGTTGGACTCAGAGAACATCTGCTGGCGCCTCAACAAACATCTCCAAGACAAACATTTACATCCTTCACGTAAAAAACTCAACTTCGTATCTTTTTCTTCTCAATGAAGATATTGTTTAATTTCTCACCCGTTCGTCAGCTCGGAGACGCCGAGCATGATGACGTGCAGCTCGGATCCGGTGAAGAGAAGAAGAGAAGAAAAGATGAAGAGATGAAGAGAAGAAGAAAAAAAACGTTACTTTGACTCGAAACTGCTCAACGTTGAGCTTCTGTTTGTCATTCACACGCAGTCAACAGCACTTCCGCTCGAGTCTTTCAAACTAAGACGCAAAGCCCGCCGTAAAGGAGGAACTAAGAAGCTATTTTTGTGTGTGACGTGTATATTGTCTGCGTCATGTTACAGACACACGATTGAAACACGCTTCGATCGACTGGTGTTGATAAGATCACCGTCTGTCACACTGAGGCTCTTACTCTGAAAGCCAGATGCGCAGAAAACAGTTTCTTCCTGAGCGGCTGCATCGCTGCACGTTTACTATTTACAGCTGGAAAACCGTCCCAGTGACCCGCCCTCAGACTCCTGCTCAACATTCCTACTCTGATGCTACTCTATAACCTCAATACTATTACTTCTGAAACAGTGTTTGGATACTTTTGTAAAGAACTTTCACTCTTGATGTGTTTTTAAAGAAAGTTTTCCAATAATTGTCCTCAATCCTCGAGGGTTTAAGAATCAGATCCTTCATCTCTGGTGTTGGTTCTGATCACCAGAGTCCAGCAGAATCCACACATTTCCTTAAAAGGAAGTGGACTCCTTCTTCCTGGAGGGAGGGACGTGTTCTTCAGCCAGAACGTTCAGGTTCAACGTCACACACTCTTTGAGGAGGAAACACAGGATTTATTGTTTATGGAGCAGAAAGAGTGACACGATCAATACATTCATTCAAGCTGATCGATCCACGGAAGCTGCCGGAGAAGAAGAAACACTTTAATCAACATTAAACATCAACAGCTCAGGAGGAACGACTGTCATTTCACAGAGGATTTAAACACCTTCAGTTAAAAGAGGAAACGAAGAACTGGAGTGAAACACATGAAAGATAAGAATAATAATAATAATGTATTCATTAATGTTGGATCAGCAGAAATAATTAATTCTACATGAAGTTGATAAAACCAGATCAAACTACATCAAGATTCAAAAGTTAAATCAAGAAACAAAAACCTTCATTTGATTGAATCCCCTTTAAGAAGATTATGATTTAGATACAGATGTGATTAAAGTGCAGATGTTGAGAATCTTTGATTCATGCTTGAGATACAATAATTATTGATGCATCTTTTCAACATGTTTCCAGTGTTTCCGTCACAGACATGTTTGTTCGTCAACATTCTTCCTTCGTTGGTCTCGAGTCCAGCTTCGTGTCGACGTGAAGCTCCGTCGCACACAAGTGTGACGACAACACACTGTTGACGTGTCGCACACGTGTGACGACAACACACTGTTGACATGTCGCACACACGTGTCACGACAACACACTGTTGTCTATCTGATCCCGGACCAGCTGTGGAGGTACGAGGTCCAGCCTGAAGCTCTGGCTGCAGATCCTTCCTCGTCACCTGCAGAGACGTCAACGTTCACGTCAATAAATCAATAAAGTTCTACCTAAACGATGTCATCGTGTCCTTGAATCACAAGGTTTTTCATGTTTTCATCGCCGTTGTTCTCGGTGTTTAAACGTTTGTATCCCATGTTTAGGATCAATGACACGTCGAGACACTTTCATCAAACGATGCGAAGACAACGTTGTTCCGAACACTGAGATGTTCTTCACACACCTCTAGAGACTCTTCTGTCCACCAACATGCGTACCTTGAGCAATGGCCGCCAGCTTGTTCTTCTCCTCGGGGCTGAGCTGCAACATGGTCTGCATGACGGGCAGAAGCGCCTGACGCTCGCTGCCGGACCTCAAGAAGATGAACTGCAGCAGGACGTTCTTCAAGTACTCCAGGTTGGCGGCGCTCTTCTCTCGCTCCTGGTTCCTCTCCAGCCGCCGCACCTCACTCTTCAGCAGCTGAGACGAGAACACACTCTTACATCCTGGCATCTCAGAGGGTCATGACCTTCAGGTAGAAACACCTAAAGAACATCCTGGTCTGAACCAAGAAGAATCTTCATCATGTTTCCATCAGAATCAAACATCTTCGTAGGTTTGACCTTGATCAGAGAGGTTGTTGATCCAAGTGTGTTGCATTCAAACACAACTTTATTCACACAACGTGACGACGCTGTGACATCAGAACTATGAGTTGAATCACGAAACAAGGATTTATTCTGTGATGAACTTCAGAGAAGAAACTGAATAAAAACTCTTATTAATAAAGTTTATGGATTATAGCTCGACACACACGCGGCCCTTAAGACTGTATTTAAACATCAGATCATGTAGAAAGTTTTTTAAAAAACTGTATTTAATATACAATTAAATAATAATTTTATTGTAATTACCTTGATTTATTGAAAATTATTTCAGCGCCACATTTCTGTATTTTTGAATCGTTATACTTTATTTAGGCTTTTTTCACTCCTTTATTCGAGCTTGACGGCCCCTCAGTCAATGTGGCCCCTGAGGATTTGAAATAACATTAATATGGACAATAAACTTTCCTCATACGTCAAACTTTAAGTACTTGAGTGACTTAGGTCAGTCTGTCAAACTGAGCCTGAGAAACCTGGGTGTTGTATTTGATAAAGACATGTCTCTTGTTCAACACTGAAGAAAACTGACCAGAAACTGTTTCCTTCAACTGAGAAAAATCTCTAAACTTAGGAAAATGTTGTCGGAACATGATCTGGATCTTATAATCCATGTGTTTGTTTCTTCTCGTCTGGACTATTGTAACAGTTTGTTTTCATGTCTTAACAAGAAGGATCTTCTCGCCTGCAGTTGACAAGCCTTAGCCAGAATTCTGAGCCGCTCTAGTAGAAGAACTCACATTTCTCCTTCAAACTCTTCACTGGCTGCCAGTTTCTTTCAGGATCAATTTTAAAATTCTGGTTCTTACTTTCAGATCTATTCATGGTCAGACCTTCCATCAGTGATCTGATCCAGCCTTACACCCCAGCTCGGGCTCTGAGGTCTGTGGATCAGAATCTACTGATGGTTCCTGAACTTCCGGACCAGAGGAGAGAAATCCTTCCAGACTGTTGCTCCTAAGCTTTGGAACCATCTCTGTGTTTGATGATCTACTGACTCCTTCAATAAACATCTGTGTTTGATGATCTACTGACTCCTTTAAGAAACATGTGTGTTTGATGATCTACTGACTCCTTTAAGAAACATCTGTGTTTGATGATCTACTGACTCCTTCAAGAAACATCTGTGTTTGATGATCTACTGACTCCTTCAAGAAACATGTGTGTTTGATGATCTACTGACTCCTTCAAGAAACATCTGTGTTTGATGATCTACTGACTCCTTCAAGAAACATCTGTGTTTGATGATCTACTGACTCCCAAAACATCTGTCGACCCTTCAAGAAACATGTGTGTTTGATGATCTACTGACTCCTTCAAGAAACATCTGTGTTTGATGATCTACTGACTCCTTCAAGAAACATCTGTGTTTGATGATCTACTGACTCCTTCAAGAAACATCTGTGTTTGATGATCTACTGACTCCTTCAAAAATGTGTTTGATGATCTACTGACTCCTTCAAGAAACATCTGTGTTTGATGATCTACTGACTCCTTCAAGAAACATCTGTGTTTGATGATCTACTGACTCCTTCAAGAAACATCTGTGTTTGATGATCTACTGACTCCTTCAAGAAACATGTGTGTTTGATGATCTACTGACTCCTTCAAGAAACATCTGTGTTTGATGATCTACTGACTCCTTCAAGAAACATCTGTGTTTGATGATCTACTGACTCCTTCAAGAAACATCTTAAGACGTTTCTATTTGTTCAGGCTTTTCCTTGATTTTCTGGAACTCCTGTGTTGTTCTCAGTTTTATCTTGAACTTTAAAGTATATACTTTATTTAATATTGTTTTGATTGTTTAAATACTTTGTGACCCTGGTCTGGAAAAGCGCTATATAAATAAAAATTACTTACTTACTTACTTACTTAATATTGATCTAGATTTAACCACTAGATGTATTGACATTATTACTCTATTAAATCGACGATTAAAAACCAAATATATCAATAAAGTTGTGTTTAAATGTCACTCATGGATCTGATTTTAACGTCGTTCGCTGACAGGACGCGTTTGGTTCACTCTTGTCCTTCCGCGATTTCCGTAGTCTCGCTGACGTCACGTTCAAAGATGGCGGCGGCCTGACGAGTGTCCTGCTGGTACCAGACGAGATGGTTCTGGAGCTGCTGTGGGGCTCGGCGCGTGTGTGCTGCAGACAGACCCGCGTCCACAGACTGGTGTGGACCAGGGTTCCTCTGAAGACCTCAGTCTCGCAGCAGGTCCCGCGTCGCGGACTGTCGTCGCTGCCGGGTGACGTCACGTTGTTCCACCACGACCGGACCAGGTTCTTCCGGGTCCTCGCCTTCTTCTGCGGCGGCCAGGTCGTCTTCTGGACCTACCTGGCCCACTTCGCCTACACCGAGCTCCGGGACACCGGCGGGTCCTCAAACACGTCCGCGGACGCGAGCACGTGGAGCTTCCAGATGAACCTGGGCTCGTGCGCGTGGAGGTACGGGTTCACGGCGCTGTGCGCGTGCGTGGCCGCGGGCATCTGTGGACTCGCGCATCTGTTCTGTCGACGCTCGGTCCAGCAGGTGGTTCTGTACCAGGGCGGGAGGATGGTGCGCGTGACCACGCAGTCTGTGGCGGGACCAGGACGCGGGAAATCCATCTCGGCTCCTCTGGGTCACGTGGCGTGTTTCGCGCACAGGGACGAGAGCAAGACCTTCATCCCGCTCAAGATCCGGGGTCACAGGTTCTACTTCCTGCTAGACAAGGACGGAACCATCACCAACATCGGACTCTTCGACAGAACCGTCGGTTCTTATCGCCGCTTTTAACCTTGAGATCTGAACACCTGAGTGACAGGTGTCACTCAACCCTGATGAATCAATGTTGACACGAGATAATAAATACTTTAAGAAAACAACGACTCACTTAAACATCGACTCTGGTGTCAGTAGTGAAGGTTCTGAAATGTAATGTTTTACACTCATTACTTTATAAAGTTGCTCTGAAATCTGGACGAACAAGAGGTTACAAGAGTCCATTATGACGTAATAATGGCTTCACTCCTCCTCCAGCTGTAATCATGCTTTGTTTATACAACGAGTCCCTTGGAGGTGGAGACCATTGATTTGCGGTGACAAACATCCATGCTTGAACAATCACAGCAGAGTGGGTGTGGTTATGGTCAATGAGATTTCATCTCCAGTAAAACAAAGTGTTTTCAGTGGGCGGAGCTTAAGATCATTTTCTAATGTCAATATTTCAATGAAAAGAGTTTAGTACAAACAAATATAATAATATATAATATAAAACATGTATACTTGTTACTACACTATCACAACACCAGAGTCAAGTACTGGACAATACTACACATATATACTTGTTACTACACTATCACAACACCAGAGTCAAGTACTGGACAATACTACACATATATACTTGTTACTACACTATCACAACACCAGAGTCAAGTACTGTACAATACTACACATATATACTTGTTACTACACTATCACAACACCAGGGTCAAGTACTGGACAATACTACACATATATACTTGTTACTACACTATCACAACACCAGACTCAAGTACTGGACAATACTACACATATATACTTGTTACTACACTATCACAACACCAGAGTCAAGTACTGGACAATACTACACATATATACTTGTTACTACACTATCACAACACCAGAGTCAAGTACTGGACAATACTACACATATATACTTGTTACTACACTATCACAACACCAGAGTCAAGTACTGGACACTACTACACATATATACTTGTTACTACACTATCACAACACCAGAGTCAAGTACTGGACAATACTACACATATATACTTGTTACTACACTATCACAACACCAGAGTCAAGTACTGGACAATACTACACATATATACTTGTTACTACACTATCACAACACCAGAGTCAAGTACTGGACAATACTACACATATAATGTACTTGTTACTACACTATCACAACACCAGAGTCAAGTACTGGACAATACTACACATATATACTTGTTACTACACTATCACAACACCAGAGTCAAGTACTGGACAATACTACACATATATACTTGTTACTACACTATCACAACACCAGAGTCAAGTACTGGACAATACTACACATATATACTTGTTACTACACTATCACAACACCAGAGTCAAGTATTGGACAATACTACACATATATACTTGTTACTACACTATCACAACACCAGAGTCAAGTACTGGACAATACTACACATATATAGTTGTTACTACACTATCACAACACCAGAGTCAAGTACTGGACAATACTACACATATATACTTACTTGTTACTACACTATCACAACACCAGAGTCAAGTATTGGACAATACTACACATATATACTTGTTACTACACTATCAAAACACCAGAGTCAAGTACTGGACAATACTACACATATATACTTGTTACTACACTATCACAACACCAGAGTCAAGTACTGGACACTACTACACATATATACTTGTTACTACACTATCACAACACCAGAGTCAAGTATTGGACAATACTACACATATATACTTGTTACTACACTATCACAACACCAGAGTCAAGTACTGGACATACTACACATTATACTTGTTATCTACACATCACAACACCAGAGTCAAGTACTGGACAATACTACACATATATACTGTACTTGTTACTACACTATCACAACACCAGAGTCAAGTACTGGACAATACTACACATATATACTTGTTACTACACTATCACAACACCAGAGTCAAGTATTGGACAATACTACACATATATACTTGTTACTACACTATCACAACACCAGAGTCAAGTATTGGACAATACTACACATATATACTTGTTACTACACTATCACAACACCAGAGTCAAGTACTGGACAATACTACACATATACTGTACTTGTTACTACACTATCACAACACCAGAGTCAAGTATTGGACAATACTACACATATATACTTGTTACTACACTATCACAACACCAGAGTCAAGTATTGGACAATACTACACATATATATGTACTTGTTACTACACTATCACAACACCAGAGTCAAGTACTGGACAATACTACACATATACTACTTGTTACTACACTATCACAACACCAGAGTCAAGTACTGGACAATACTACACATATAACTGTACTTGTTACTACACTATCACAACACCAGAGTCAAGTATTGGACAATACTACACATATATACTTGTTACTACACTATCACAACACCAGAGTCAAGTACTGGACAATACTACACATATATACTGTACTTGTTACTACACTATCACAACACCAGAGTCAAGTATTGGACAATACTACACATATATACTTGTTACTACACTATCACAACACCAGAGTCAAGTACTGGACAATACTACACATATATACTTGTTACTACACTATCACAACACCAGAGTCAAGTACTGGACAATACTACATAGTTACACATATCATTGTGTTGTGATATCAACACACTGATGACGATACAAACCACTAGTAAATTCAAACCATAACTAGTCTTCCATCAATAAGTCATAGATGGTGAACACAGTTGTTCATACTAGTGTAACTGGTGAACACGGTTGTTCATACTAGTGTAACTGGTGAACACAGTTGTTTATACTAGTGTAACTGGTGAACACGGTTGTTCATACTGGTGTAACTGGTGAACACAGTTGTTCATACTAGTGTAACTGGTGAACACAGTTGTTCATACTAGTGTAACTGGTGAACACAGTTGTTCATACTAGTGTAACTGGTGAACACAGTTGTTCATACTAGTGTAACTGGTGAACACAGTTGTTCATACTAGTGTAACTGGTGAACACAGTTGTTCATACTAGTGTAACTGGTGAACACAGTTGTTCATACTAGTGTAACTGGTGAACACAGTTGTTCATACTAGTGTAACTGGTGAACACAGTTGTTCATACTAGTGTAACTGGTGAACACAGTTGTTCATACTAGTGTAACTGGTGAACACAGTTGTTCATACTAGTGTAACTGGTGAACACAGTTGTTCATACTAGTGTAACTGGTGAACACAGTTGTTCATACTAGTGTAACTGGTGAACACAGTTGTTCATACTAGTGTAACTGGTGAACACAGTTGTTCATACTAGTGTAACTGGTGAACACAGTTGTTCATACTAGTGTAACTGGTGAACACAGTTGTTCATACTAGTGTAACTGGTGAACACAGTTGTTCATACTAGTGTAACTGGTGAACACAGTTGTTCATACTAGTGTAACTGGTGAACACAGTTGTTCATACTAGTGTAACTGGTGAACACAGTTGTTCATACTAGTGTAACTGGTGAACACAGTTGTTCATACTAGTGTAACTGGTGAACACAGTTGTTCATACTAGTGTAACTGGTGAACACAGTTGTTCATACTAGTGTAACTGGTGAACACAGTTGTTCATACTAGTGTAACTGGTGAACACAGTTGTTCATACTAGTGTAACTGGTGAACACAGTTGTTCATACTAGTGTAACTGGTGAACACGGTTGTTCATACTAGTGTAACTGGTGAACACAGTTGTTCATACTAGTGTAACTGGTGAACACGGTTGTTCATACTAGTGTAACTGGTGAACACGGTTGTTCATACTATAGTGTAACTGGTGAACACAGTTGTTCATACTAGTGTAACTGGTGAACACGGTTGTTCATACTAGTGTAACTGGTGAACACAGTTGTTCATACTAGTGTAACTGGTGAACACAGTTGTTCATACTAGTGTAACTGGTGAACACAGTTGTTCATACTAGTGTAACTGGTGAACACAGTTGTTCATACTAGTGTAACTGGTGAACACAGTTGTTCATACTAGTGTAACTGGTGAACACAGTTGTTCATACTAGTGTAACTGGTGAACACAGTTGTTCATACTAGTGTAACTGGTGAACACAGTTGTTCATACTAGTGTAACTGGTGAACACAGTTGTTCATACTAGTGTAACTGGTGAACACAGTTGTTCATACTAGTGTAACTGGTGAACACAGTTGTTCATACTAGTGTAACTGGTGAACACAGTTGTTCATACTAGTGTAACTGGTGAACACAGTTGTTCATACTAGTGTAACTGGTGAACACAGTTGTTCATACTAGTGTAACTGGTGAACACAGTTGTTCATACTAGTGTAACTGGTGAACACAGTTGTTCATACTAGTGTAACTGGTGAACACAGTTGTTCATACTAGTGTAACTGGTGAACACAGTTGTTCATACTAGTGTAACTGGTGAACACAGTTGTTCATACTAGTGTAACTGGTGAACACAGTTGTTCATACTAGTGTAACTGGTGAACACAGTTGTTCATACTAGTGTAACTGGTGATCCACTCACAGTGATCTGCTCCATGAGGACAGCATTGGTGGCTTCAGTGTCGTGCAAGAGTCCGTTCATGTGCTCCATGCTGCGCGTCGCCGTGCTCAGCTTCTGGCTCAGCTCTTCTTTTGTCGGCTCCACTGTCCACGTGACGGGCTCTAGAATTATAAACACAAACATCAACTGAATATTCATCACTTAAAATGAACATTAAGATAAACTATAGAAAAGGTTGGTTTGGATCTTAAAAGAAACAGATCTTAGATCAGGTTTCATTTACATGGTAACTGGTTACTAGACTGGTTGAACTTTCAATGGTATTATTTGTCTACATTATTGTTGGGCTAAAGTTGCCTCGTGTGGCTCCGGAGCCGTGAGTCACAGACTCGAGTTCATAAAAATATTGAATCTTTATTTAAAGACGAGGTTCAACACCTTGTTTGGGGTCAGGTGACGTCAGAAGCTTCTCCAGAGAAGGTAAAGTCTGAGCAGGTGAAGTGTTTTCACTCTCAGTCGTCTCCATCCCTTCGCCCGCCTCTCTGGCCATGGACTGCAGGTCGCCGAGGGCGACGAGAGCCAGACTCGGGTCCTTGTTCCTGCGCTGAGGGTCTGACGTGGAGGACCTGAGGCCGGTCTGGACGGAACCTGACGGAGCAAAGAACCTTCTTGAAGCTCATGAAGAGAGAAAACAAACGTTTCTCACATCAGACAATTAAGTCTTGGTTAACATTTGAATCTATTAAGTTTAACCTAGTATCAACTCTGGTGTCATTAAACATTAACTAGTATCAACTCTGGTGTCATTAAACATCAACTAGTATCAACTCTGGTGTCATTAAACATCAACTAGTATCAACTCTGGTGTCATTAAACATCAACTAGTATCAACTCTGGTGTCATTAAACATCAACTAGTATCAACTCTGGTGTCATTAAACATCAACTAGTATCAACTCTGGTGTCATTAAACATCAACTAGTATCAACTCTGGTGTCATTAAACATCAACTAGTATCAACTCTGGTGTCATTAAACATCAACTAGTATCAACTCTGGTGTCATTAAACATCAACTAGTATCAACTCTGGTGTCATTAAACATCAACTAGTATCAACTCTGGTGTCATTAAGCATCAACTAGTATCAACTCTGGTGTCATTAAACATCAACTAGTATCAACTCTGGTGTCATTAAACATCAACTAGTATCAACTCTGGTGTGTCATTAAACATCAACTAGTATCAACTCTGGTGTCATTAAACATCAACTAGTATCAACTCTGGTGTCATTAAACATCAACTAGTATCAACTCTGGTGTCCTAATTAAACATCAACTAGTATCAACTCTGGTGTCATTAAACATCAACTAGTATCAACTCTGGTGTCATTAAACATCAACTAGTATCAACTCTGGTGTCATTAAACATCAACTAGTATCAACTCTGGTGTCATTAAACATCAACTAGTATCAACTCTGGTGTCATTAAACATCAACTAGTATCAACTCTGGTGTCATCAAACATCAACTAGTATCAACTCTGGTGTCATTAAACATCAACTAGTATCAACTCTGGTGTCATTAAACATCAACTAGTATCAACTCTGGTGTCATTAAACATCACCTAGTATCAACTCTGGTGTCTTTAAACATCAACTAGTATCAACTCTGGTGTCATTAAAACATCACCTAGTATAAACTCTGGTGTCTTTAAACATCAACTAGTATCAACTCTGGTGTCATTAAAACATCACCTAGTATAAACTCTGGTGTCTTTAAACATCAACTAGTATCAACTCTGGTGTCATTAAACATCAACTAGTATCAACTCTGG
>JACEEU010000710.1:500786-508286 GCA_016630915.1 Callionymus lyra
TAAACATCAACTAGTATCAACTCTGGTGTCATTAAACATCAACTAGTATCAACCCTGGTGTCATTAAACATCAACTAACAAATAGTATCAACTCTGGTGTCATTAAACATCAACTAGTATCAAAACTCTGGTGTCATTAAACATCAACTAGTATCAACTCTGGTGTCATTAAACATCAACTAGTATCAACTCTGGTGTCATTAAACTCTGGTGTCATTAAACATCAACTAGTATCAAACTCTGGTGTCATTAAACATCAATTCAGTATCAACTCTGGTGTCATTAAACATCAAACTAGTATCAACTCTGGTGTCATTAAACATCAACTAGTATCAACTCTGGTGTCATTAAACATCAACTAGTATCAACTCTGGTGTCATTAAACATCAACTAGTATCAACTCTGGTGTCATTAAACATCAACTAGTATCAACTCTGGTGTCATTAAACATCAACTAGTATCAACTCTGGTGTCATTAAACATCAACTAGTATCAACTCTGGTGTCATTAAACATCAACTCAGTATCAACTCTGGTGTCATTAAACATCAACTAGTATCAACTCTGGTGTCATTAAACATCAACTAGTATCAACTCTGGTGTCATTAAACATAACTAGTATCAACTCTGGTGTCATTAAACATCAACTAGTATCAACTCTGGTGTCATTAAACATCAACTAGTATCATCTCTGGTGTCATTAAACATCAACCAGTATCAACTCTGGTGTCATTAAACATCAATTTAGTATCAACTCTGGTGTCATTAAACATCAACTAGTATCAATTCTGGTGTCATTAAACATCAACTAGTATCAACTCTGGTGTCATTAAACATCAACTAGTATCAACTCTGGTGTCATTAAACATCAACTAGTATCAACTCTGGTGTCATTAAACATCAACTAGTATCAACTCTGGTGTCATTAAACATCAACTAGTATCAACTCTGGTGTCATTAAACATCAACTAGTATCAACTCCTGTGTCATTAAACATCAACTAGTATCAACTCTGGTGTCATTAAACATCAACTAGTATCAACTCTGGTGTCATTAAACATCAACTAGTATCAACTCTGGTGTCATTAAACATCAACTAGTATCAACTCTGGTGTCATTAAACATCAACTAGTATCAACTCTGGTGTCATTAAACATCAACTAGTATCAACTCTGGTGTCATTAAACATCAGCTAGTGTATCAACTCTGGTGTCATTAAACATCAACTAGTATCAACTCTGGTGTCATTAAACATCAACTAGTATCAACTCTGGTGTCATTAAACATCAACTAGTATCAACTCTGGTGTCATTAAACATCAACTAGTATCAACTCTGGTGTCATTAAACATCAACTAGTATCAACTCTGGTGTCATTAAACATCAACTAGTATCAACTCTGGTGTCATTAAACATCAACTAGTATCAACTCTGGTGTCATTAAACATCAACTAGTATCAACTCTGGTGTCATTAAACATCAACTAGTATCAACTCTGGTGTCATTAAACATCAACTAGTATCAACTCTGGTGTCATGTAGTGAATGTCATTAAACATCAGACCATGTAATTAACTCATAAAGTTGCTCTGGAGTCATGGTAAACATCAACTAGTATCAACTGGTGTCATTAAACACAGCTAGTACTCACGCTTTGTGGTCATTAGAACATCAACTAGATCAACTCTGGTGTCAAAACCTCAATGCTAGACCAATCTCAGCAGAGTGGTGTGGTTATGGTCAATGAGATTTCATCTCCAGAAAAAACGTTTTTTCAGTTGGCGGAGACACTAACACACAAGCACATACACACTTTAACACACACACACACACACACTAACACACACACACACACATATACACTTTAACACACACACACACACCCCCATGTTTTTTCAGTTGGCGGAGACACTAACACACAAGCACATACACACTATAACACACACAAACTTTAACACACACACACACCCACTAACACACACACACACACAGACACACACACACACACTTTAACGTTCCATCAACAACACGATAAAAAGCTTTTGCTCATCAATAAACTTGTATATAAAACAACTTTCTGGTGATGAAATCCTGTCATGAATGAACCACTAATAAGAAGGAGTCACATCTGCACTGATGACTCTCCAGATGCTCCACTGGAGAGAAACACCTGCGACACTCACTGATGCTTCACATCTTCTTCACATCTTCTGCCATAAAGACTCACTGTTGTGAGCGAACAGTTGTTCCTCCACTCGGCTCAGCTGTCGCTGCAGCGTCTCCAGCGTCGCTCGGTGCTCGTCCTGCAGCTTCCTGAGCTGCTCCCTGTACGTCTGCCGCTGGACCTCCATGAGCGACGCCGAGTCTGCTCCGGCCTGAGCCAGGTCCGCCTGCAGGGACAGGTTCTCGGCCTGCACGGACAGCAACCTGAGGACGGGTCATGTGTTACAGGTGAGCACAGGTGAGCACAGGTGAGCACAGGTGAGCGACGACAACAAGACAACCTCTCGCGCAGCTCCGCCTCCTTGATGACACTTTCTTGAAGGATCTTGTTGTGTCGCTCCAGGAGTGTGTCGTGTTGGTTCTGCAGCTGCAGCAGTTCTGAGGAGCTGCTCTGGAGGATCTGCTGGTTCTCACTCAACCTGGACCTGAGCTGCTCCACCTGAGAGCTCATGCGCTCGCTGCACACACGCACACACACACACGCACACACACACACAGAGACGCACACAGACACACACACAAACACACACACACGCACATGCACACACACATGCACAGAGACGCACACAGACACACACACAAACGCACATGCACACACACATGCACAGAGACGCACACAGACACACACACAAACACACACACACGCACATGCACACACACACACAGAGACGCACACAGACACACACACAGACACATGCACACACACATGCACAGAGACGCACACACACACACACACAGCACACACACATGCACACACACAGACACACACACACAGAGACGCACACACACACACACAGGCACACACACACACACAGACATGCACACACAAACACAGGCACACACACACACACAAACCCAGGCACGCACACACACAGGCACACACAAACACAGGCACGCACACACACAGGCACACACACACACACACACACACACACACACAGACATGCACACACAAACACAGGCACACACACACACACACAGACACGCACACACACACACAGGCACACACAAACACAGGCACACACAAACACAGGCACGCACACACACAGGCACACACAGACACACACACACAGACACACACACACAAACATAGGCACGCACACACACACACAAACACAGGCACACACACAAACACAAACACAGACACACACAGACAGATTTTAATTCCAATTATTCTTTATAACATTTTTAAATTCATATTCTTTCTAATGTAATGTAAACAATCGTGTTGGCAGACAAAACCAACAGAGCACCGAGCTGACTTTCAGCCAATCGTGAGCGAGCAGCTCGGTGCTCGATTAGTTGAGTCTATATTGAATATAAACGACAAAACAAAAGAACATTTGAATGAAGAAAATATATCAACATTACAAATTAAAAAAAGTAATTGAACCGTTCAATATTGTGATGCCCATGATAAACTTCCATCAAATAAACTTGATGTACTACTGTGAACATGATCTTTATGTTCACAGTAGTACATCAAATATTCTTGATGTACTACTGTGAACATGATCTTTATGTTCACAGTAGTACATCAAATATTCTTGATGTACTACTGTGAACATGATCTTTATGTTCACAGTAGTACATCAAATATTCTTGATGTACTACTGTGAAATTGATTTTTATGTTCACAGTAGTACATCAAGATTATTCTTCATGTACTACTTTAACATAGTTTCTCAAACACCTACCGCTCTAACTTGCCAACATCTCCTTCGCTCTGGCCGTTGTTCTTGCTTCTCTGTTGCTTCAACACGTTATGAACGCGAACCTTGTAACTTTCAAACTCTTCAGTTGTCGACGTGAGCTCAGCCTGGAACGACAGTTTAGAGAAACTAAAACAGAGCTTCAGTCTCAGAGGATGTTCTCCTCAGGGTCAGGTGAGGTTCTCCTCAGGGTCAGGTGAGGTTCTCCTCAGGGTCAGGTGAGGTTCTCCTCAGGTTCAGGTGAGGTTCTCCTCAGGGTCAGGTGAGGTTCTCCTCAGGGTCAGGTGAGGTTCTCCTCAGGGTCAGGTGAGGTTCTCCTCAGGGTCAGGTGAGGTTCTCCTCAGGGTCAGGTGAGGTTCTCCTCAGGGTCAGGTGATGGTTCTGGTGAGGAGATAAGGATAAGAACCTGAGCTGCGTCTCTCTCCTGCTGCAGGACGTTGATCCTCTGCTGGAAGGAGCTGCTGCTTCTCTGCTTCTGCTCGGTTGCCGACCTCAGCTGCTCCTGCAGACGATGACTCTCTGCCATCAGCTCACACGCTTCGATCTGGACACACAAGCTGCAGCTTCACGTTCTGTTGATGGACACTTGCATGAGAAGGACCTACCTTGCTGCTCTCCAGCTGCTGCTGGTTCGCTTCCAGCTCTCCTTTCAAAGAAGCCTGCAGCACCATGAGGGAGCTCTCCTGCACACATGTTGAGAGTGACATCATCATGACATCATCGTGATCATATGAAGCTTCTTATAGTCCTCACACCATCATGACATCATCGTGACATCATCGTGACATCATCGTGACACCATCGTGACATCATCATGACATCATCGTGATCATATGAAGCTTCTTATCGTCCTCACACCATCATGACATCATCATGACATCATCATGACATCATCATGACATCATCATGACACCATCATGACACCATCATGACATCATCGTGATCATATGAAGCTTCTTATCGTCCTCACACCATCATGACATCATCATGACATCATCGTGATCATATGAAGCTTCTTATCGTCCTCACACCATCATGACATCATCATGACATCATCGTGATCATATGAAGCTTCTTATCATCCTCACACCATCATGACACCATCGTGACATCATCATGACATCATCATGACATCATCGTGACATCATCGTGACATCATCGTGACATCATCGTGACATCATCGTGACATCATCGTGACATCATCGTGACACCATCGTGACATCATCGTGACATCATCGTGACATCATCGTGACATCATCGTGACATCATCGTGACATCATCGTGACATCATCGTGACATCATCGTGACATCATCGTGACATCATCGTGACATCATCGTGACACCATCGTGACATCATCGTGACATCATCGTGACATCATCGTGACATCACCGTGACATCATCGTGACACCATCGTGACATCATCGTGACACCATCGTGACATCATCGTGACACCATCGTGACATCATCGTGACATCATCGTGACATCATCGTGACATCATCGTGACATCATCGTGACATCATCGTGACATCATCGTGACATCATCGTGACACCATCGTGACACCATCGTGACATCATCGTGACATCATCGTGACATCATCGTGACATCATCGTGACATCATCGTGACACCATCGTGACATCATCGTGACATCATCGTGACATCATCGTGACATCATCGTGACATCATCGTGACACCATCGTGACATCATCGTGACACCATCGTGACATCATCGTGACATCATCGTGACATCATCGTGACATCATCGTGACATCATCGTGACACCATCGTGACATCATCGTGACACCATCGTGACACCATCGTGACATCATCGTGACATCATCGTGACATCATCATGACATCATCGTGACATCATCGTGACATCATCGTGACATCATCGTGACATCATCGTGACATCATCGTGACATCATCGTGACATCATCGTGACACCATCGTGACACCATCGTGACATCATCGTGACATCATCGTGACATCATCGTGACATCATCGTGACATCATCGTGACATCATCGTGACATCATCGTGACACCATCGTGACATCATCGTGACATCATCGTGACATCATCGTGACATCATCGTGACATCATCGTGACATCATCGTGACATCATCGTGACATCATCGTGACATCATCGTGACATCATCGTGACACCATCGTGACATCATCGTGACATCATCGTGACATCATCGTGACACCATCGTGACATCATCGTGACATCATCGTGACATCATCGTGACATCATCGTGACACCATCGTGACATCATCGTGACATCATCGTGACATCATCGTGACATCATCGTGACATCATCGTGACATCATCGTGACATCATCGTGACATCATCGTGACATCATCGTGACATCATCGTGACACCATCGTGACATCATCGTGACATCATCGTGACATCATCGTGACATCATCGTGACATCATCGTGACATCATCGTGACATCATCGTGACACCATCGTGACATCACCGTGACATCATCGTGACATCATCGTGACATCATCGTGACATCATCGTGACATCATCGTGACATCATCGTGACATCATCATGACATCATCGTGACATCATCGTGACATCATCGTGACATCATCATGACATCATCATGATCAGAGACATTCAACAAACCTGTTTCTTGGCATCAGCCAGATCTTTCTTGGACTTCACCAGAAGCTGTTTCATCTTCGACGTCTTCTCCTCCTCCTGGTCCAGCTGTGACTTCAAAGCCTCTGCAGAGATAAACACGAGTCTATATTCATGACCCGTCTGTCCTCAGAGGACCAGACGTTCTTACCGATGTCCTTCTTCAGAGTCTCTTCCTTCTCAGCGTGAAGCTCCAGCTCAGCCTTCAGCTCCTCCGTCGACTCTTCCTTCTCCGAGAGTTTGGTGTTGAGGTCTCGCACCAGACGCTCGTAGTCTGCCATCTCCATGTCCATGAGCGAGCTCTGCTGCGCCTCCTAGAGGCACAGAGATGAACATCAACGTCGTGAGGAAACACAAGTCTATGGATCCGTCGGTGACAACTGAGGTAACCTCCATCATCTACTGGAGATTCCTCGTCTGAACCCCAATGATCTGGACTCAGAGAGTGATGAAGCTCTGGTCCAAAGACGTGCTCCAAACTTGGCCCAGTTTGACTTTGTGAATTAGAAGCTACACGATACAGCGCCATCATGTTCAGTGCTCAGTAGGTGGCGCTCTTGCTTTCCTTTAAGTAGTAGTTCAGAGCCATAACTGTCCACTAGATGGCACCATCTGCTCAGAAACATTAGGCTCAGAACCACTGAGTCAACGAACCTTCACGTCGGCTCCAAACCAAGAGCGCCACCTACTGAGCTCCGACCCTGATGACACTGCATCATGAAACCTCATCACCCGTCACTAGTTCTGTTCTCAAGCCGTGAACAACGTTGACCGAAACCAAATGATGATCATTAAAACTAACATTTGAAGTTTTCTGTCAACAATTTTGAACTTTAGAATAAACTTAATTTCATGATTTATATTCTGTTTCAGCTGCTGCTCAACAGTTAAACCTTCTCAAGAATAA
>JACEEU010000710.1:510786-520786 GCA_016630915.1 Callionymus lyra
GCCTGACGCTGACCGGGCAGTTTCATGGAGGAAACGGGGGTGAGTGGGATCATTTGCATCAATCATGTGACGTATAGAACAAAAATGAACCTCCGGAGAAACACAATCACACTAATGGCTACATTAAAAGAGGCAGAGACACACACACATCTATCACCATGGTTACCAACATCTTAATGCTTCCTTTAAAGTGGATTATTGAAATTTTGTCTTTGGTATTTTGGAAACAAATGCAATATAAACACTTGTTGAGAAATCAAGAGTTCAACCAGGAATTGAACCGGCGACCTTGTTGCTGCTCAGTTTAACTAAAACCCCACTTGAGATTTAAGTTCATTTCAAACATGAATATTCTTCGTAAACCGACCTTGTAACCTTCTGCTCCGTGGATGATGTCTTTCATGGAGCAGTTGACCTTCTCTCGCTCGGCTTTAAGAGAAACGATCTCCTCCTTGAGAAGAACGACCTGAGAGAACGACTCGTGAGCATCAGGAGCTTCGACATCAACGGAGACCTTGAAGGTTTCTTTGACTCCACCTCTTTTTTGTTAACGTCCAGCTCCTTCTTGGCCTTGATGGCCACTGCCTTGAATTTGTTCATCTTCTCCTCCCTTTCCTTGTTTTCCTTCTTCAGCAGAGCTACATGTAAAACATACATGATTAGAAAAGACACAAAAAGAAACATTTAGACCAAGAACCTCGTACTTATTTCAGTTTTCATGTCGTGTTCCTCGTGTTGCTCTTGAGCTGAAGAAGCAGATGATTCCTGAAACAATCGGTGAACATCTTTACAACAAATGGTTCAAACATAAACCAAAGTTGAACGAGGATTTAAAATAGTTGCATTCAAGGTTGTTCAACAGTCATTGAGTTTGATTATCGTTGGAATCCTTCAAACTCTCACCTGTAGAGCAGATAGTTCAGCCTTCAACTGAGAGACCAGCGAATCCTTCTCCCTCAGTTCCGCTTCCAGACTTTTATCATCAGATTCTTTTCCTTCTCTTTCTTCAGACATCATGGAAATCTGAGTCTGCAATGTTTCGTTCTCAGCACAGATCTTCTCATTCATGGACTTCATGTCCTCCAAGTCTTTCTGCAGCCCCTCCACGTCCCTCACCAGCTCCTCCAGGTGGCTCTTCAGCAGGTTCTTCTCCTCCTCCAGGCTTCTGTTGTGAACCTCACGTTGCATCTGCAATTCCGTTTCGCTTTTTGCTTCTTCAAGGCTGATCCTCAACAAGTTCCTCTCCTTCTCCAGCTCCTCCTGCCGCGTGCAGAGCTCCTGGACTTCCTGGAGGGATTCAGCGTGACTTTCCTGAAGATCACGGAGAGTGTTCTCAGCTCGCTCCACCTCCTCGTTCAGCAGATTCACCTTCTCATCCAAGTCCTGCTTCTCCGACGTCCTCTCCTCGAGATCCGAGGCCAGAGCCGTGATCTTGGAGACCAACTGTGTCTTGTCATGTTCAGTGTGAGCGAGACTGTTCAGAGTTTCTTCCAGTTTTGATTGAAGTTCAGTGTTTTCTTGCTGCAGAGAGGACATGTTCTCCTGCAGGCTCTGAAGCTCCTCTGTGTGACTTGTTGTAAGACGTTCCACGTCTTCCTTCTGTCTCTGCACCTGATCATCTTCTGGTCCCAGCCTCACGGCCTCCTTCAGCGCATCATCTCTTGACAGCAGAGCTTCTCTCTGGAAGGCCAGACGCTCCACATCTGAAGATCTCTCACTGTTGAGTCGATCCAGCTCCTCTTCCTTGAGCTGAAGCAAAGACTTGACCTGGTCTCTGTCTTCAGTCACGGTGTCCAAGATCTCCTTCAGTTCTTCAGCTGCGCTCTCCTTCATCTGCAGTCGTGAGAGCACCTCCTCATTCTGACTCGTCAGCTCCTCCACAGACTGGTTCAGGTCTCGAGCTAGAGCCGACTGCTCCTCAGCACTGGACTGCCAGGTGTGGACTTCACCTTCAGAAGACTGAAGCTTCTGCTCGAGGGCCTCCATGTCTTCCACGATGGCCTCCTTCTCTCGACTCATGTGACTGATTTTCAACAACAGTCCGTCTCTCTCCTGCTCAATCTCCTCCATCTTCTCCCTGGACGCCCGTAGAGTGTGTGAGCTCTGGTCCTTCATGGCTTCGTACTGGAGAACAAACTGGTTGGTCTTCTCGCTCAGTTCCGTCTCAAAACTCTGCAGAACGTCTCTTAACTGCTGACAATCATCTAACGCCGAGTCTCGCTCCTGGCTCAGTGTTTCACAGCGAGACTTCAACTCTGCAACCTCCTCCGGATCCAAGCCGTTTGATTCTTGGACCGGACCGGCCACTGAAGCTGGTTCTTCACTTGGATGTTCAAGGCCGTCTTCGTCAGTACTGGTGTGTGTCACGACCTCCTTGTCTGTCGAGGGGCCAGAGTCGGACAGAAAACCTTCCCGGTTCATCTGCAGCTCATTGACTTTGAACTCCAGCTCCTCCTTCTCGACTGAGGCCTCATCCTTGACCCTCTCCAGCTCCGCCTCCAGCTCACTCTTCACGTTGTTGAGCAGAGTCAGCTCGTCCTGCAGCATCGTGTTCTGGGCTTGAACTTCTTCCAGAGCTACTTTCATTTTCCCAGCCTCGCTCTCTTCTCCGCGAGCACTGGCCTGACTGAGCTCCAGCATCCTGGTGATCCCTGAGCTCTGGGTGGGATCCTCCTCCTCCTCCTGCACATCCTGCAGGTGGCTTTCTGGAATGAAAGAGTCAAAAATAAATTTATATTGATTTGATGGAAAGTTGCTTCATATGAAAGTAAATGAGTTTCATCACAATATTCAATGGTTTAGTTCATTTCAAATGTAGGAACTATTTTAATGGAAAATGTATTTGAAGTTAATGGAAAGTGTTGATGCAAGTGTGTGTTGTTGTGATGTGTTACTCTATTGTATCATCAGTGTGTGTGTGTGTTGTTGTGATGTGTGACTCTATTGTATCATCAGTGTGTGTGTGTGTTGTTGTGATGTGTGACTCTATTGTATCATCAGTGTGTGTGTGTGTTGTTGTGATGTGTGACTCTATTGTATCATCAGTGTGTGTGTGTGTTGTTGTGATGTGTGACTCTATTGTATCATCAGTGTGTGTGTGTGTGTTGTTCCAGTGTGTTGTGATGTGTGACTCTATTGTATCATCAGTGTGTGTGTGTGTTGTTGTGATGTGTACTCTATGACTCTATTCGTATCATCAGTGTGTGTGTGTTGTTGTGATGTGTTACTCTATTGTATCATCAGTGTGTGTGTGTGTGTTGTTGTGATGTGTGACTCTATTGTATCATCAGTGTGTGTGTGTGTTGTTGTGATGTGTGACTCTATTGTATCATCAGTGTGTGTGTGTGTTGTTGTGATGTGTGACTCTATCGTATCATCAATGTGTGTGTGTGTTGTTGTGATGTGTTACTCTATTGTATCATCAGTGTGTGTGTGTGTTGTTGTGATGTGTGACTCTATTGTATCATCAGTGTGTGTTGTTGTGATGTGTGACTCTATTGTATCATCAGTGTGTGTTGTTGTGATGTGTTACTCTATTGTATCATCAGTGTGTGTGTTGTTGTGATGTGTGACTCTATTGTATCATCAGTGTGTGTTGTTGTGTGGACACTCTATTGTATCATCAGTTTGTTGTGATGTGTGTGACTCTATTGTATCATCAGTGTGTGTTGTTGTGATGTGTGACTCTATTGTATCATTAGTGTGTGTTTGTATGAAACTCAACTTTCAGCCAATCATGCGACACGATCACGGTGAAGACGAACACGATCAAGTTGCTCTAGTCTGGTGTCACTAGACATATATATTTTTTACTGTATTTAAAAAACTACTGTAGCTGCCGTGAGTGTCTGGGTTGCCATGACGACACTTGACATTATTTGATGTATTTGCTGACAATAATTATCTTTTAATCGCGTTCATCTCTGATGATCAGCAGGCGAACACGGTAAACTTTGTTTATTTTTTGTACACGATTAATCAGGAAGTTTGTAACGAGTCATTTGTTTCCATGACATCTGTGAGAGATGAACCTCGTGGACATCAGTCGAATCATGGACTGACTGGCAGTTGTAACTACAATTAGGATTTTGAAGAATGATAAGATAAAACATTGAAATTGAAAGATTAAATAAATAAACTCATACTTCCAACAACATGTGTGCAGATGTACCTTTCAGAGCCAGTTGTTCCGTCAGCTCATCCTGAAGCAGCAGAAGACGTTCTCTCTCCATCTCAAAATCCTCCTCCATCGCCTTCAACTCCTCCTCGTGCTGCATGTTCCTCTGAACCAGCTCCTCCTTCAGGTTCTCCACCTCCTGCTGGGTCTTGGTCAGCTCGTGCTGGTCTTGAACCTCAGACCCGTTCTGAGAGAACTTTCCTCTGAACGTCTCCAGCTCCGCCTGCAGGGATTCCACCTGTTCTTCCAGTTTCCTCTGAACTTCTTCTTTCTCCGTGAGAAGGTGTCGCTCCTTCTCTCTCTCGCTCTCTCGGGTTCTGTCGCTCTCTTCTCGCTCGCGCAGCAGCGACTGGAAGTGATCTTCTCGAGCGCTCTGATGACTCCTGGACTCTTCCATCAGGACTTCCAGGCTCTTGATCTTCTCCTGAAGTTCTTCTCTCACACAATTCCACTCACTTTCCAAGGCGACCACATCATCCTGCGCCCGACAATCAAGAGAAGTCAATAAAGGTGTGAACACGTTTACGAACACGTTTAGAACACGTTTACGAACACGTTTACGAACACGTTTACAAACAATTTTAGAAACACGTTTACAAACACGTTTACAAACACGTTTACAAACAAGTTTACAAACAAGTTTACAAACAAGTTTACAAACAAGTTTACAAACAAGTTTACAAACAAGTTTACAAACACGTTTACGAACACGTTTAGAAACACGTTTACGAACACGTTTACGAACACGTTTACAAACATGTTTAGAAACAAGTTTAGAAACACGTTTACAAACACGTTTAGAACACGTTTACAAACACGTTTAGAACACGTTTACAAACACGTTTACGAACACGTTTACAAACACGTTTACAAACACGTTTACAAACACGTTTACAAACACGTTTACAAACACGTTTACAAACAAGTTTACAAACACGTTTAGAAACACGTTTAGAAACACGTTTAGAAACACGTTAACAAACAAGTTTACAAACACGTTAACAAACAAGTTTACAAACACATTAAAAAACAAGTTTACAAACACGTTTACAAACACGTTTAGAAACACGTTAACAAACACGTTTACAAACACGTTAACAAACACGTTTACAAACACGTTTACAAACACGTTTACAAACACGTTTACAAACACGTTTACAAACACGTTTACAAACACGTTTACAAACACGTTTAGAAACACGTTTACAAACAAGTTTACAAACATGTTTAGAAACACGTTCACAAACACGTTTACAAACACGTTTAGAAACACGTTTACAAACAAGTTTACAAACATGTTTAGAAACAAGTTTACAAACAAGTTTACAAACAAGTTTACAAACAAGTTTACAAACACGTTTAGAAACACGTTTACAAACACGTTTACAAACACGTTTACAAACACGTTTACAAACACGTTTACAAACACGTTTACAAACACGTTTACAAACACGTTTAGAAACACGTTTAGAAACACGTTTACAAACAAGTTTACAAACACGTTTACAAACACGTTTACAAACACGTTTACAAACACGTTTAGAAACACGTTTACAAACACGTTTACAAACACGTTTACAAACACGTTTAGAAACGCGTTTACAAACACGTTTACAAACACGTTTACAAACACGTTTACAAACACGTTCACAAACACGTTCACAAACACGTTTAGAACACGTTTACAAACACGTTAACAAACAAGTTTACAAACAAGTTTACAAACAAGTTTACGAACACGTTTACGAACACGTTTACAAACACGTTTACAAACACGTTTAGAAACACGTTTAGAAACACGTTTAGAAACACGTTTAGAAACACGTTTAGAAACACGTTAAGAAACAAGTTTACAAACACGTTTAGAAACACGTTTAGAACACGTTTAAAAACATGTCTGACCTTGGCTTGTTGTTTGTTCTTCTCCAGGTCTTTGCGAGTCGTCACCAGACTCTGCTGCGTCTCCGCCTTCTCCAGCAGTAACGCATCCATCCTGTCCGTCAGCTCCTGAAACACACAACTTTCACAGCAACTGTACGACATCATGATTGACAACATTTTTGTTCATTTAAAGGTCAAACCTGGATCAACGTGTCGTTGCTGCCGACGCTGGAGTTCGACTGTTGCTTCAGAGTCTCGACGTCTTTCTCCAGGTCTGGAGATGAACGATCACGATGAGCAACAACAAATGAATAAAACACATAATAAAACCTATCAAGTGTTGACTGACCTGCACATTTACTCTTCATCTTCTGGATCACTGCCATCTGCTTCTTGGCGAACTTGATCAGGTCATCTTTGGACAAGTTGTCCAGCTGTAGAACAATAATGTTAACAAAGAAGGATCCAGTCATTAAACGAGTGTTGAGATGTTACCTTTGATTTTGCACCTGCAGACGTGGGCGTCACAGCCTGAACACCTGAACCTCCAGGATCCTGTTGACATCAAGTACTGACCAGTCAATAACTTGCAAGATAACACGTATGTTTTCAATAACTAGCACTTGTCAGTCTCTGTTATCCTCGGTTATTAAAGTCTTTTATCGTCAGAACGAAAACATTAACATTTTCAACACATAAGCGTTTCTTAAACGAAACAATGAACGTAAACCTCGTCGTTTTCATTGAGACAACATTGCTAACTTTACGTTGCTGTGGCTAATGCTAATGCTAACCCTGTAGAAACCTCTATATTCACCTCCATTGCAGCAGCTTCAGCCTCCAACAGTCTCCGGGTCTCAAGAGTTCAACGAACAAGATGTTCTTCAGTTCATTTGAGCAGAAGTGAAATAAAAGTGTGTGTTTTGGTTCCTGGAGTCTCGAGAGACGTTCACTTCCGCAGTCGTCACCCTAATGACGTCAGCACCGGTGACGTCAGCAGACCTGCTTTAACTTTCACATGTTTGAACATTTAGGATATATTTTCATTTATTTATACTTGACTTATACTTTAAAACACGACGAGGAATAACCTACTGATCTAAAGGTTCAATAATTCGTTATGATCAAAGTACGATAATAGTAATAATGTTAATAAAGTAAAATTAAATAATGTTGATTTAATGCAATGAATAAACTAAACGTAATTTAAAACTCATTCTAAATACATGTGTGAGGGAGTGAGTGGTTCTCTTTGATGGACTGACTGTCTGTCCAGGGTGTCCCCTGCCTCTTGCCCTGTTGTTATTATTGTTGTTATTGTTGTTAGTGTTACTGTTTTAACTGTTGTTATTATTATTATTATTATTATTAATGTTATTATTATTGTTATTGTTATTGTGATTTTATTGTTGTTGTTTTTATTATTATTACTATTATTATTAATCTTGTTTTTTTTTGTTATTAATGCTGTTTTTATTGTTGTTGTTATTATGATTAATGTTGTTCTTATTATTATGATTGTTGCGGTTTTATTGTTGTTGCTGTTATTATTATTATTAATGTTGTTATTATTGTTGTTGTTGTTTTTATTATATTATTAATGTTGTTATTATTGTTATTATGATTGTTGCTGTTTTTATTGTTGTGGTTATTATTATTAATATTGTTATTATTGTTAATAATGTTGTTATTATTGTTATTATGATTGTTGCTGTTTTTATTGTTGTGGTTATTATTATTAATATTGTTATTATTGTTATTAATGTTGTTATTATTGTTATTATGATTGTTGCTGTTTTTATTGTTGTATTTTTTGCTGCAGTTGTTCTGATAATTACTGTTGTTGTCATTATTATTGTTGTTATAATAATCATTATTTTAATTGTTGTTGAGAAGTGTGTGTCGCAGCAGACCTGTCTGTCTGTCTGTATGTGTGTCTGTCTGTCTGTCTGTGTGTCTGTCTGTCTGTCTGTGTGTCTGTCTGTGTGTCTATCTGTGTGTCTATGTGTGTGTGTGTGTGTGTGTGTGTGTGTGTGTGTGTGTGTGTGTGTGTGTGTGTGTGTCTGTCCGTGTGTGTGTGTCTGTCCGTGTGTCTGTCTGTGTGTCTGTCTGTGTGTCTCTGTGTGCGTGTGTGCGTGTGTGTGTGTGTGTGTGTGTGTGTGTGTGTGTGTGTGTGTGTGTGTCTGTCTGTCTGTGTTTAAATGTACACAAGTGTGTGTCGAGTCAAGAGTGTGCGACTGGTAGAATCTCTGACAGATGCATCTTCAGTGAAGGAGCAGCAGCTCTGCTGACTGTGAGCTTCATCCTCGGGTCAGACCATCAGACTCAGGCGTCCATCAGATCCTCGTCTCCTGCATATGGACGTCACTGCCGTCAATCAAGAGCGTAGGAGTGACAGCTGGTGTTGAGGGAGAAGATCACGGATCACAGCAGCAAACCTTCTGTGTGGTTCATGAACCAGTGTCTGTGTACAGTTTAAATACAAATATAAATATAAATATAAATATAAATATAAATATAAATATAAATATAAATACAAATATAAATATAAATATAAATATAAAATATAAATATAAATATAAATATAAATATAAATATAAATATAAATATAAATATAAATATAAATATAAATATAAATATAAAATATAAATATAAATATAAAATATAAATATAAATATAAATATAAATATAAATATAAATATAAATATAAATATAAATATAAATATAAATAAACATAAATATAAACATAAATATAAATATAAATATAAATATAAATATAAATATAAATATAAATATAAATATAAATATAAATATAAATATAAATATAAATATAAATATAAATAAATATAAATATAAATATAAATATAAATATAAATATAAATATAATATAAATATAAATACAAATATAAATATAAATAAATAAATATAAATATAAATATAAATATAAATATAAATATAAATATAAATATAAATATAAATATAAATATAAATATAAATAATAAATATAATAAATATAAATATAAATAAATAAATATAAATAAATATAAATATAAATATAAATATAAATATAAATATATAAATATAAATATAAATATAAATATAAATATAAATATAAATAAATAAATATATAATATAAATATAAATATAAATATAAAAATAAATATAAATATAAATATAAATAAATAAATATATAAATAAATATAAATAAAATATAATATAAATATAAATAAATATAAATATAAATAAATAAATATAATATAAACACAAATACAAATACAAATATAAATATAAATATAAATATAAATATAAATTTAAATAAATATAAACATAAATTAAAATAAATATAAATATAAATAAATATAATTATAAACAAATAAATATAAATATAAATATAAATATAAATAAAATATACATATAAATATAAATAAATATAAATATAAATATAAATATAAATATAAATAAACATAAATATAAATAAATATAAATATAAATATAAAAATATATAAATATATAAATATATAAATATATAAATATAAATATAAATATAAATAAAATATAAATATAAATTTAAATAAATATAAATATAAATATAAATATAAATACAAATATAAATATAAATTTAAATAAATATAAATAAATATAAATAAATATAAATATACATATAAATAAATATAAATATAAACATAAATATAAATATAAACAAATAAATATAAATATAAATATAAATATAAATTTAAATTTAAATATAAATATAAATATACATTTAAATTTAAATTTAAATATAAATATAAATATAAATACAAATATAAATTTAAATAAATATAAATATAAACAAATAAATATACATTTAATTTAAATATAAATATAAATATAAATAAACATAAACATAAATATAAATATAAATATAAATATAAATACAAATATATAAATATAAATATAAAC
>JACEEU010000710.1:528286-533286 GCA_016630915.1 Callionymus lyra
TTTTCTCTCTTGTTCAGATTCAATTATGTTGAAGAACTTCCTGCAAACATGACCAAGAACTGAACGTTTATGATGAAAGTTCTTCTGTCGCTTCGATCAATGAAACATGGATGGATGATGGATGGATGGATGGATGGATGGATGGATGGATGGATGGATGGATGGATGGATGGATGGATGGATGGATGGATGGATGGATGGATGGATGGATGGATGGATGGATGGATGGATGATGGATGGATGGATGGATGGATGGATGGATGGATGGATGGATGGATGGATGGATGGATGGATGGATGATGGATGGATGATGGATGGATGGATGGATGGATGGATGGATGGATGATGGATGGATGGATGGATGATGGATGGATGGATGGATGGATGGATGGATGATGGATGGATGGATGGATGGATGGATGGATGGATGGATGGATGGATGGATGGATGGATGATGGATGGATGGATGGATGGATGGGTGGGTGGATGGATGGATGATGGATGGATGGATGGATGGATGGATGATGGATGGATGGATGGATGATGGATGGATGGATGGATGGATGGGTGGATGGATGGATGGATGATGGATGGATGGATGATGGATGGATGGATGGATGATGGATGGATTGATGGATGTATGGATGGATGATGGATGATGGATGATGGATGGATGGATGATGGATGATGGATGATGGATGATGGATGGATGGATGGATGATGGATGGATGGATGATGGATGGATGGATGGATGGATGAATGGATGGATTGATGGATGATGGATGATGGATGATGGATGATGGATGATGGATGATGGATGATGGATGATGGATGATGGATGATGGATGATGGATGGATGGATGGATGATGGATGGATGGATGATGGATGAGGGATGAGGGATGAGGGATGATGGATGATGGATGATGGATGATGGATGGATGGATGATGGATGATGGATGATGGATGATGGATGATGGATGAGGGATGATGGATGATGGATGATGGATGATGGATGGATGGATGGATGATGGATGATGGATGATGGATGATGGATGATGGATGATGGATGATGGATGATGGATGAGGGATGAGGGATGATGGATGATGGATGAGGGATGATGGATGAGGGATGATGGATGATGGATGATGGATGAGGGATGTTCAGCTGAATCTCAGTGTGTGAAAGAACCACATTTCCCAGAGTGCACCAGCAGCAGCAAACCAGCTGCTTCAGTCATCGGCTCTAATGAGCAGCACCTGTGAGGTGATGGAGGTTCAGAGAGAAGACGTTCGTTCACAACAATGGCTTCAGTCCACAGACGCCAATGGTCGGTGAAATGTTTGATTTACTTTGATTGTGTATTGATTGAATGCTTCTGACATGTTCATATGTATGTTTAACTGCGTTAACTATTAGTTAAGGAACACACGCAGCACTTATTATATTGATTTTGTGATCAATGGGTTTTGCTAAAATAACATCATTTGAGTTTGAGAAATTCAAGAAATTAGATGAAGTGCTTTTTAATTCATTTAAAATATTTAATTAAGATGTTTAAATTAATTTAAAATGTTAAATAGTTTGAGTTCAAAATGTTTGAATGTTTAAGTTAATTTAAAATGAATTTAGAATGTTTAATTGAAATGGATAATTAAAATGGTTTGTTTATCTGTCTTTATAGGTTTACGACCTAATTACTGACAATCCGAAAGAAAATGAAAGTGATTTTAGTGAAACATTTGAGTTGAACTTGTAAACTTTGAACCTGAACAAGAGTTGGACTTGACAATGGATGGATGGATGGATGATGGATGGATGATGGATGGATGGATGGATGATGGATGGATGGATGGATGGATGGAGGGAGGGAGGGAGGGAGGGAGGGAGGGAGGAGGGAGGGATGGAGGGATGGATGGATGGATGGAGGGGAGGAGGGAGGGAGGGAGGGAGGGATGGATGGAGAAGGGAGGGAGGAAAGGAGGGAGGGAGGGAGGGAGGAGGGAGGGATGGAGGGATGGATGGATGATGGATGGATGGATGGATGGATGATGGATGGATGGATGGACATGGATGGAGGAAGATGGATGAGGGAGATGATAATGGATGGAAGATGGATGGATGAAGATGGATGATGGATGATGGATGGATGGAAGATGGAGGATGGATGGATGGATGGATGGATGGATGGATGGATGGATGGATGGATGATGGGATGGATGATGGATGGATGATAGATGATGGATGGATGGATGTGGATGATGGATGGATGGATAGATGGATGATGGCTGGATGGATGGATGGATGAGGAAAAAAAAAAAAAGGAAATAGGATAAAAAAGAGGAAGATATGATGGATGGATGGATGGATGGATAGATGGATGATGGCTGGATGGATGGATGGATGGATGGATGGATGGATGGAGGATGGATGGATGATAGATGGATGATGGATGGATGGATAGATGTATAGATGGATGGGGATGGATGGATGGATGATGGATGGATGGATGGATGGATGGATGGATGGATGATAGATGGATGGATGGATGGATGGATAGATGATGGTGGATGGATGGATGGATGGATGGATGATGGATGGATGGATGGATGGATGGATGATAGATGGATGGATGGATGGATGATAGATGATGGCTGGATGGATGGATGGATGGATGGATGGAATGGATGGATGGATGGATAGATGGATGATGGCTGGATGGATGGATGGATGATGGATGGATGGATGGATGGATGATAGATGGATGATGGATGGATGGATGGATGGATGATGGATGGATGGATGGATGGATGGATGGATGATGGATGGATGGATGGATAGATGGATGATGGATGGATGGATGGATGGATGATGGATGGATGGATGGATAGATGGATGATGGCTGGATGGATGGATGAATGATGGATGGATGGATGGATGGATGGATGGATGGATGGATGGATGGATGGATGGATGGATGGATGGATGGATGGATGGATGGATGGATGGATGGATGGATGAAACAAATAAATCTTGATTCTTGTGTTTGTTGTAAAAACAATGTTTCGTTTGTTCTTTGCTTCAAATCTTCATGAATCAAACGAACAAAAACAAACGAGTTCGACACAAACAACAACCAGGAATCAGAGTTTTTCTCCTGCAGCGACGTTTGATCGTCTGCGTCTCCATGGAAACTGAGAATCATAATTAACAGTGTTTGACTTTCTGTGTTAATTAATCAATTATTCAGTCATTTGTTAATAAGTCATGTGTCTAATTAATTAATGATCTGTCAGAGCCTCAACCCTCGCATGAACTACACAACATCACACTTACACAGCATCACACTTACACAACATCACACTTACACAACACAACATCACACTTACACGCCACAACATCACAGGCTACACAACCAACATGACAGGTTACACAACAGACACACAGCAGACACTTAACAGACACACAACAGACAAACAACAGACAAAAAACAGATACAAAACAGACACACAACATCACAGGTAACACAAGTGACACACAACATCACAGGTGACACAACAACAGTAACAGTAACAGTAACAGTTAACAGTAACAGTAACAGTAACAGTTACAGTAACAGTAACAGTTACAGTAACAACAACAGTAACAGTTACAGTAACAACAACAGTAACAGTAACAGTTACAGTAACAGTAACAGTAACAGTTACAGTAACAGTAACAGTAACAGTAACAGTTACAGTAACAACAACAGTTAGAGTTACAGTAACAGTAACAGTAACAGTAACAGTAACAGTAACAGTAACAGTAACAACAACAGTAACAGTAACAGTAACAGTTACAGTAACAGTAACAGTTACAGTAACAGTAACAGTAACAGTAACAGTAACAGTAACAGTAACAGTAACAGTTACAGTTACAGTAACAACAACAGTAACAGTAACAGTAACAACAACAACAGTAACAACAACAGTAACAGTTACAGTAACAACAACAACAGTAACAACAACAACAGTAACAACAACAGTAACAGTAACAGTAACAGTAACAGTAACAGTAACAGTAACAACAACAGTAACAGTAACAGTAACAGTAACAGTAACAGTAACAGTAACAACAACAGTAACAGTAACAGTAACAGTAACAACAACAGTAACAGTAACAGTAGTATTTAAACTGTGATGAAAATGTTCTTCATCTTTGCTTCTGAGCCTCTGATGTCACGACCGGTTTGTTTAACGACTCATTGATAGTATTGAGTCTGATAAGGTTATCATTAAGATGATATTGTTCACAGTAGAGAGAAGATCATGAGACTTAATGTTGTTACTGCATGAACATGAAGCTAGAAGAATATAAAAGAGTATTAACAATATAAAGTAACATAGAAGAATATTGAAGAGTATTAACAATATAAAGTAAAATAGAAGAATATTGAAGAGTATTAACAATATAAAGTAACATAGAAGAATATTGAAGAGTATTAACAATATAAAGTAACATAGAAGAATATTGAAGAGTATTAACAATATAAATAATATAAATTATAAAGAGGAATATTAAAGAGTATTGAAGAGTATTAACAATATACATAATGTAAATAATATAAATAATATTGAAGAGTATTGACGAGTATTAATAATATCAATAATATAGAAGAATGTAGAAGAAGTGATTCATGTAACAACACAGATGGTTTGTGTGTTAACACATGTTTGTGCGACTCTTCATCAACACTTGTGATGTTGTCGTGACTTTGACTAAAATCAAATCATTGTGACCTTTGACCCTCCAGCAACCAACAGCAAAGATTCATAGAAGTGACATCATCACTGAATCTCATTATTCAAACAATAAAACAACAAAGGTTTCAAACGTAAAAGTCGTTAATAAAATATTGTACATTTATTAAATCAATATTAATCAAAGTATGTCAATCATGAGCAGCTGGTTTGTTTCTCACTCCACATGAAGGACGGAACATGAATAAAAGAATAACGAAGA
>JACEEU010000710.1:538286-578286 GCA_016630915.1 Callionymus lyra
AGTGTTAGTGTTAGTGTTAATTTTAGTGTTAGTGTTAATTTTAGTGTTAGTGTTAATTTTAGTGTTAGTGTTAGTGTTAATTTTAGTGTTAGTGTTAGTGTTAGTGTTAATGTTAGTGTTAGTGTTAGTGTTAGTGTTAGTGTTAGTGTTAGTGTTAGTGTTAATTTTAGTGTTAGTGTTAATTTTAGTGTTAGTGTTAGTGTTAGTGTTAATTTTAGTGTGAGTGTTAATTTTAGTGTTAGTGTTAGTGTTAGTGTTAATTTTAGTGTTAGTGTGAGTGTTAATTTTAGTGTTGACTCACCGACTGTCGAAAGGCGAGCTGATAAATGTTTCTGGCGAACATGGAACTCGCCGACAGGATGGACGAGTCGGCCGATGACATCACAGCTGCTGAAACAGCTCCGAGGCCGAAGAAGGAAACGTATGAAGGACAGAGATGTTGGAGGACGATCGGAAGAATCATGTCCGATTCATCCTTGTCTTTAGGAGCCACAGAGCCATAGGTCGTCTGGTTCCAGTCTGAGGACAACAAACACACACTTACTACACACCTTCAAAGTCAACAACAAACACACACTTACTACACACCTTCAAAGTCAACAACAAACACACACTTACTACACACCTTCAAAGTCAGAACAACAAACACACACTTACTACACACTTTCAAAGTCAACAACAAACACACACTTACTACACACCTTCAAAGTCAACAACAAACACACACTTACTACACACCTTCAAAGTCAACAACAAACACACACTTACTACACACCTTAATGTGTCTGAGAACAACACACACTTACTACACACTTTAATGTGTGTGAGGACAACACACACTTACTACACACCTTCAGTGTGTCTGAGAACAACAAACACACACTTACTACACACCTTAATGTGTCCGAGAACAACAAACACACACTTACTACACACCTTTAATGTGTCTGAGAACAACACAAACACACCACATTTATCCTTGTTACTATACTATCACAACACCAGAGTCAAGTACTGGACAATACTACACATATATACTTGTTACTACACTATCACAACACCAGAGTCAAGTACTGGACAATACTACACATATATACTTGTTACTACACTATCACAACACAAGAGTCAAATACTGGACAATACTACACATGTATACTTGTTACTACACTATCACAACACCAGAGTCAAGTACTGGACAATACTACACATATATACTTGTTACTACACTATCACAACACCAGAGTCAAGTACTGGACAATACTACACATATATACTTGTTACTACACTATCACAACACCAGAGTCAAGTACTGGACAATACTACACATATATACTTGTTACTACACTATCACAACACCAGAGTCAAGTACTGGACAATACTACACATATATACTTGTTACTACACTATCACAACACCAGAGTCAAGTACTGGACAATACTACACATATATACTTGTTACTACACTATCACAACACCAGAGTCAAGTACTGGACAATACTACACATATATACTTGTTACTACACTATCACAACACCAGAGTCGAGTACTGGACAATACTACACATATATACTTGTTACTACACTATCACAACACCAGAGTCAAGTACTGGACAATACTACACATATATCCTTGTTACTACACTATCACAACACCAGAGTCGAGTACTGGACAATACTACACATATATACTTGTTACTACACTATCACAACACCAGAGTCAAGTACTGGACAATACTACACATATATACTTGTTACTACACTATCACAACACCAGAGTCAAGTACTGGACAATACTACACATATATACTTGTTACTACACTATCACAACACCAGAGTCAAGTACTGGACAATACTACACATATATACTTGTTACTACACTATCACAACACCAGAGTCAAGTACTGGACAATACTACACATATATACTTGTTACTACACTATCACAACACCAGAGTCGAGTACTGGACAATACTACACATATATACTTGTTACTACACTATCACAACACCAGAGTCGAGTACTGGACAATACTACACATATATACTTGTTACTACACTATCACAACACCAGAGTGAAGTACTGGACAATACTACACATATATACTTGTTACTACACTATCACAACACCAGAGTCAAGTACTGGACAATACTACACATATATACTTGTTACTACTCTATCACAACACCAGAGTCAAGTACTGGACAATACTACACATATATACTTGTTACTACACTATCACAACACCAGAGTCAAGTAGTGGACAATACTACACATATATACTTGTTACTACTCTATCACAACACCAGAGTCAAGTACTGGACAATACTACACATATATACTTGTTACTACACTATCACAACACCAGAGTCAAGTACTGGACAATACTACACATATATACTTGTTACTACTCTATCACAACACCAGAGTCAAGTACTGGACAATACTACACATATATACTTGTTACTACACTATCACTGTATATCACTATATATCCATGTATTGTTATACTATCAACACTTCAAACCATGACTAATACTTCACTACACAGTTGTTCATCAAACACACTTTCATCTACAAACACAACAAAAGTGTGTTTTCATCTCCAGGTATAAATGGTTCTCCAGGTGTTTCCAGCTGCAGTTCCGTGTATTTACCAGTGGAGGCGCCGATGGCTCCGATCAGGACGGAGGGGACGGCCATGACCAGGCAGCCGAAGGCGGCGATGAAGGACAGGACTTGAGCGTACGTGGCTGAAGAGGCGGAGAGGACCCGCTGGAAGTAGACCTGCCAGGGAATCCCCCCCAACATCTGGAAGCAGAAGAACCCACAGAACATCTTCTCTGGATCCACCAGCATCATGGACGGGATCTTCTCACCAGCAGGAAGAAGTTGTCCGCCCACAACCATCGGTCCTCAGGCTCGATCCGGCCGAGCCACGGCGCCTGGAAGGTCAGCTCTCGAGCCGTCACGCCGATGTCGGCCACGGCCGGGTTGGACAGAGCGAAGGGAACACTGACCCACTGCAGGAACATTATGACCAGAACCAACATCAGTCCACACGTCTCAGAGCTGTTAGTTCGCTGGTGTATCTTCTTCACTCCAGAGTTTCAACAGTTACAGAGTTAGACCAGTTATTATCCTCAAGGTCAGAGGTTAATTATCCTCAAGGTCAGAGGTTAACTAACATTAAGGTCAGAGGTTAATTATCCTCAAGGTCAGAGGTTAACTAACATTAAGGTCAGAGATTAATTATCCTTAAGGTCAGAGATTAACTAACATTAAGGTCAGAGGTTAACTAACATTAAGGTCACTGGTTAACTAACATTAAGGTCAGAGGTTAATTATTCTGAAAGTCAGAGGTTAACTAACATTAAGGTCAGAGGTTAATTATCCTTAAGGTCAGAGATTAACTAACATTAAGGTCACTGGTTAACTAACATTAAGGTCAGAGGTTAATTATTCTGAAAGTCAGAGGTTAACTAACATTAAGGTCAGAGGTTAACTAACATTAAGGTCAGAGGTTAATTATCCTTAAGGTCAGAGATTAACTAACATTAAGGTCAGAGATGAACTAACATTAAGGTCACTGGTTAACTAACATTAAGGTCAGAGGTTAATTATTCTGAAAGTCAGAGGTTAACTAACATTAAGGTCAGAGGTTAATTATCCCTAAGGTCAGAGATAAACTAACATTAAGGTCACTGGTTAACTAACATTAAGGTCAGAGGTTAATTATTCTGAAAGTCAGAGGTTAACTAACATTAAGGTCAGAGGTTAACTAACATTAAGGTCAGAGGTTAATTATCCTTAAGGTCAGAGATCAATTATCCTCAAGGTCAGAGGTTAACTAACATTAGGGTCAGATGTTAACTAACATTAAGGTCAGAGGTTAATTATCCTCAAGGTCAGAGGTTAATTATCCTCAAGGTCAGAGGTTAACTAACATTAAGGTCAGAGGTTTATTATCCTTAAAGTCAGAGGTTAACTAACATTAAGGTCAGAGGTTAATTATCCTTAAGGTCAGAGGTTTAGATTATCCTAAGGTCAGAGGTTACATTATCCCAAGTCAGAGGTCACTAAGGTCAAGTTCTAACCTTAAGGTCAGAGGTTTATTATCCTCAAGGTCAGAGGTTTATTATCCTCAAGGTCAGAGGTTAATTATCCCTAAGGTCAGAGGTTTATTATCCTCAAGGACAGAGGTTTATTATCCTCAAGGACAGAGGTTAACTAACATTCAAGTCAGAGGTTAATTATCCTCTAAGGTTTCCCGAGAGGTTTATTATCCTCAAGGCGAGGTAATCACGTCAGAGGTTAATTATCCTCAAGGTCAGAGGTTAGGAACACGCCATGAGTCAGAGGTTTATTACCACAGGTTAATTATCCTCAAGGACACAGACCCACGTCAAGAGATGACTACCAGAAGGTCAGACGGTTACACCACGTGCCGGTGTAGGCCACAGAGTACAGTCCCCCCACCAGAGTGTAGAAGATGGCGATGAGCGCCGAGATGATGACGGACATGGATGTCCACCCCCCCACGACACGCGTCAACACACGCCAACACACGCCAACACACGTCAACACACGCCAACACACGACGTCAACACACGTCAACACACGCTCAACGCTCCTGACGTCAACACACGTCAACACACGCCAACACACGCCAACACACGCCAACACACGCCAACACATGTCAACACACGTCAACACACGTCAACACACGTCAACACACGTCAACACACGTCAACACACGTCACACAACACACGTCAACACACGTCAACACACGTCAACACACGCCAACACACGTCAACACACGTCAACACACGTCAACACACGTCAACACACGTCAACACACGTCAACACACGTCAACACACGTCAACACACGTCAACACACGTCAACACACGTCAACACAGCAACACGTCACCGTCGCTCAGAGACGTCGCCACTGACCGAGCGCCGACAAAATGGCCGCCGACCAGAAGATCTCTCCCATGAGCGCCGGGATGAAGAGCAGACCACCCATCCTCTTCCCGTAGAGCTGCTGGAAAGGATCCAGCATGGTGACGTAACCACGGGAACGCATGGGTTTGGCGAAGAAGAGTCCACCTGGAGGAGACACAACATGGTTACACAACTACAATACAACATGGTTACAACAACAACACAACATGGTTACACAACTACAACACAACATGGTTACACAACTACAACACAACATGGTTACACAACTACAACACAACATGGTTACACAACTACAACACAACATGGTTACACAACAACACAACTACGACACCACATGGTTACACAACTACAATACAACTTGGTTACACAACAACCCAAATACAACACAACATGGTTACACAACTACAACACAACATGGTTACACAACAACACAACTACGACACCACATGGTTACACAACTACAACACAACATGGTTACACAACAACACAAATACAACACAACATAGTTACACAACTACAACACAACACGGTTACACAACAACACAACTACGACACCACATTGTTACACAACTACGACACAACATGGTTACACAACAACACAACTACAACACAACATGGTTACACAACAACACAACTACAAAACAACAACACAACTACAACATCCATCTTTCTGTCCATCCATCCATCCATCCATCCATCTTCCATCCATCCATCCATCCACCCGTCCATCCATCTTCCATCCATCCATCCATCCATCCATCCATCCGTCCGTCCGTCCGTCCGTCCATCCATCCATCCATCCATCCATCCATCCATCCATCCATCCATCCATCCATCCATCCATCCATCCATCCATCCATCCATCCATCCATCCATCCATCCATCCATCTATCATCCGTCCTTCCTTCCATCCATCCATCCATCCATCCATCCCTCCATCCATCCATCGATCCGCCCGTCCGTCCGTCCGTCCGTCCGTCCGTCCGTCCGTCCGTCCGTCCGTCCGTCCGTCCGTCCGTCCGTCGTCCATCCATCCATCCATCCATCCATCCGTCCGTCCCGTCCGTCCGTCCGTCCGTCCGTCCGTCCGTCCATCCATCCATCCATCCATCCATCCATCCATCCATCCATCCATCCATCCATCCTCCGTCCGTCCGTCCGTCCGTCCGTCCGTCCGTCCGTCCGTCCGTCCGTCCGTCCGTCCATCCATCCATCCATCCATCCATCCATCCATCCATCCATCCATCCATCCATCCATCCATCCATCCATCCATCCATCCATCCGTCCGTCCATCCATCCGTCCGTCCGTCCGTCCGTCCGTCCGTCCGTCCGTCCATCCATCCATCCATCCATGTATCCATCCATCCATCCATCCATCCATCCATCCATCCATCCATCCATCCATCCTCCGTCCGTCCGTCCGTCCGTCCGTCCGTCCATCCATCCGTCCATCCATCCATCCATCCATCCATCCATCCATCCATCCATCCATCCATCCATCCATCCATCCATCCATCCGTCCGTCCGTCCGTCCGTCCATCCATCCATCCATCCATCCATCCATCCATCCATCCATCCATCCATCCATCCATCCATCCATCCATCCATCCATCCATCCATCTATAGATCAATAGTCGTACCTAACACCAGGCTGAGAGCGTACCCAAAGGGAGCCTGAGCCCAGGCCAGACCGAAGTCCGGCAGGTAGACGTACTCGGCTGTTCCGTTGATGTAGCCTCCCCCCACCCACGTGGCTGCAACACAAGAGCGACGTCAGAGAAGAAGAGCTGCAGGTCCGAGTCCTTCAGTACCGGTCATGGTGAACCCGCCCACGAACAGCCCGATGTCTCGCCCCCCACCATGATGCTCTCGCTGCGGCCCCCCTCCTCGGTGACCCCCGACCTCTTGTTCTTCCACGCGGCCCAGATCCCCACGAAGAGGATGAGGAGGTAGAAGATCACGATGGCCACCAGACCCGCGGCGTGGATCGCCATCTTCAGCAGCGTCTCAAGCCCGGACGCTCATGAGACGCCTGAGGAGACACCAGACCCTGAGCGTCATCAGAACCAGAACCAGACCCGAGACCCGAGCGTTCATTGAAGAAACAGAGATGAATGAATCCAATGAAATGAAAGCAAAATATCTTCATAGAATCTTCAGGACAAACGAGATCTTTTAGTGTTTATTTCACTGAATCAACGATCAATACTTTGAGTGACTCACCAGCTGAGCTTCCAATACATTGATCAGGAAGATGATACATTCAAATGAAAAAATAAATACTTTGATGTTTCATAAAGACATTCAACTAATTCAACAAAGTCAAACCAAGTATTTTCATGATCTGGAACCAGAACCAGAACCAGAACCAGAACCAGAACTAGAACCAGAACTAGAACCAGAACCAGAACCAGAACCAGAACTTCTGCCTCACACCGTCACTTTAGCGACGAACACGACGTGAAGATGTTTGTTTTACCTTCTCTGGAGTTGAACTGCTCACAGGAACTCCTGCAGTGACTCCAGCGACGATCTTTGCATGGATTTTATCAGAGGCTCGTGTGAGGGTTTGAATCCAGCAGCGCATCTGAACAATATTATCCTCTGCTCGTCGCTGGTCCTTCTCAAGTGAGCACCGAGGGGGTGAGGAGAGGCAGGAGGGGAGGCAGGAGGGGAGGCAGGAGGGGAGGCAGGAGGGGAGGCAGGAGGGGGAGGCAGGAGGGGGGCAGGGGAGGCAGGAGGGGAGGCAGGAGGGGAGGCAGGAGGGGAGGAGGGGAGGCAGGAGGGGAGGCAGGAGGGGAGGCAGGAGGGGAGGCAGGAGGGGAGGCAGGAGGGGAGGCAGGAGGGGAGGCAGGAGGGGAGGCAGGAGGGGCTGAGATGAATGGGAGTGGTGGGTTTATTGGGGTCTGTCATGGGGTGAGGATGGATGTTTTCCAGGGACCAGAATAGCAGCTAATAGAGAGTGACGTGTTAGACTGAGGAAGCATGAGGTGAGATAAGATAAGATTAGATAAGATAAGATAAGATAAGATAAGATAAGATAAAATGAGATAAGGTATGATGAGATAAGATGAGATGAGATAAGACGAGACGAGATAAGATAGGATAAGATGAGATAAGATGAGATGAGATAAGATAAGATGAGATTAGATAAGATAAGATGAGATGAGATAAGACGAGACGAGACGAGATAAGATAGGATAAGATGAGATAAGATAAGGTAAGATGAGATAAGATTAGATAACATAAGATAAGATGAGACGAGACGAGATGAGATAAGATAAGATAAGTTATGATAAGATGAGATGAGACAAGATGAGACGAGATAAGATGAGATAAAATGAGATGAGATGAGATAAAATGAGATAAGATAAGATATGATAAGATTAGATGAGACGAGATAAGATAAGATGAGATGAGATAAGATAGGATAAGATGAGATAAGATAGGATAAGATGAGATAAGATCATATAAGATAAGATGAGATACGATGAGATGATATAAGATGAGATGAGATAAGATAAGATAATATAAGATAAGATAATATAAGATAAGATGAGATGAGATAAGATGAGATAAGATGAGATAAGATGAGATAAGATGAGATAAGATAATAATAATAATAATAATAATAAGATAAGATGATATAAGATGAGATGAGATGACATAAGATGACATAAGATGAGATAAGATGACATAAGATGAGATAAGATGAGATAAGATAAGATGAGATAAGATAAGATGAGATAAGATAAGGTGCTCAGGTGGTATGTGGGCGTGGTCAGGGTGTGGTTCTTCTTCTTCTGTGACATTCATTCTCAGGAACATTTCTCTGCTCTGCAGACTCAGGTCATCAATCAGTTCCAGCTTCAATATTCTGGCAGGTTATTTAACTTGGAGCGGTCGCCATGGAAACGCTCCTGATTATTTCCTCCGCACAGTTTTACAGCCAATATAAATGTGTAATTACATGAAGGTCCATATATTATCTTACTTTAAGATGAAAGAAACCAGCGTCAGTTGATTTATCTTATAAGAAAATAAACACGTGTAAATGATGAATAAATGAACAAAACAAATGTTTCATTTTAGTGTAAACAAGAATGTTGAGTTTATAAGTGAGTGATGCAAACCAACAAACGTGTTTGACTGGAAGTGATGGTTATTTAAAAACATATAAATATACAGTAAAACAAAGTATTTTAGTGTCACACTTGAATTAAGAAGTCGTCGCTGTCCGCGGTGCTGAAACCATCGAACCCAGATCCAGAAGAAGAATTATCTTGACTTCGAGAAGAAGCTTCAACGTTCATTAAATAAATAAATGATTGTTCGGCTGCTGGAGAACAAAAGGTGACTCTGTGTGACAGACCTGCACAGACGTCACTTTTAATTGGAGCCAACAACAATAAATATGAAGCGTCTCAGGAGGAACAGACTCACAGGAATAACACAAAAGAAACACAAAAGAAACACAAAAGAAGTCATACTTGGAATATTCACTGAATTCAATAAATGTTTAAAAATAACACAGTTTTAATTGAAATAAACCAGTGACAGCAGCAGACGAAGCATCAGGGAATAAAAACAACAGAATATTTTTAAACTTCTATTAAGTTACTCTCTGATCGCAGTGTTTAACTTCTAACGCAGTGTTAATACTTCTCAGAAAAACTACATCATAAAACAAACTATTAACGTTATTTGTTTGGTTTGTATTAAAACTATCCTTGATTTAAACATTGGAAACAACATTAAATACATGTAAAATAATAACCATTTAGACTCAAATCATGAAATGACGTTGAATCCACAAAACAATACTTTTATATCTTTTGAGCAGTAATGATACAGTAATGATGCAGTAATGATGCAGTAATGATACAGTAATGATGCAGTAATGATGCAGTAATGACGCGACATCGATGATATTTTAATTGTTGGACAAATACTTTTATTTAACCTGTAGTTTGCCTCCATCTACTGGTCGATCAAGCGCATGACAAGCTCGTCTCCACCCAGAACGAAAATAATAATAATAATATAATAATAATGTTAATTTATGTTGAACCTTCGACGGACATGTCTTCAAAACAAATACATTCTTCAAAACAAATACATTCTTCAAAACAAATACATTCTTCAAAATAAATACATTCTTCAAATCCCTGGAACATCTTTTCTCGAACAGACAATATATGGAGGAAGATGATGTCATTCATGAGTAAATCAAACTTAGAGATTCTTGAGTAATAATAATGTATTTAATCAACAACTTACTGATTGTCTTGTGTGTTCTCATCATAATGTTAGTTTATATCAGGATATATTGATTTCTGATGATTGTATTTGACTATGAATGATGTCATACGTGTGATGACGTCATACGTGTGATGACGTCATACGTGTGATGATGTCATACGTGTGATGACGTCATACCTGTGATGATGTCATCTGATGTCGTCACGTGTGATGATGTCATACGTGTGATGATGTCATACGTGTGATGATGTCATACGTGTGATGATGTCATACGTGTGATGACGTCATACGTGTGATGATGTCATACGTGTAATGATGTCATACGTGTAATGATGTCATACATGTAATTATGTCATACGTGTAATTATGTCATACGTGTGATGATGTCATACGTGTGATGACATCATACGTGTGATGATGTCATATGTGTGATGACGTCATACGTGTGATGATGTCATACGTGTGATGATGTCATACGTGTGATGATGTCATACGTGTGATGACGTCATACGTGTGATGATGATGATGACGTCATATGTGTGATGACGTCATACGTGTGATGATGTCATACGTGTAATGATGTCATACGTGTGATGATGTCATACGTGTGATGACGTCATACGTGTGATGATGTCATACGTGTGATGATGTCATACGTGTGATGACGTCATACGTGTAATGATGTCATACGTGTAATGATGTCATACATGTAATTATGTCATATGTGTAATTATGTCATACGTGTGATGATGTCATACGTGTAATGATGTCATACATGGGATGATGTCATACGTGTGTTGATGTCTTACATGTGATGATGTCAAACGTTTGACGATGTCATACGTGTGATGATGTCATACGTTTGACGATGTCATACGTGTGATGATGTCATACCTGTGATGATGTCATACGTGTGATGATGTCATACGTGTGATGATGTCATACGTGTGATGATGTCATACGTGTGATGATGTCATACGTGTGATGATGTCATACGTGTGATGATGTCATACGTGTGATGATGTCATACGTGTATTGATGTCATACGTGTGATGATGTCATACGTTTGACGATGTCATACGTGTAATGATGTCATACGTGTGATGATGTCATACGTGTGATGATGTCATACGTGTAATGATGTCATACGTGTGATGATGTCATACGTGTAATGATGTCATACGTGTGATGATGTCATACGTGTAATGATGTCATACGTGTGATGATGTCATACGTGTGATGATGTCATACGTGTGATGATGTCATGATGTCATACGTGTGATGATGTCATACGTGTAATGATGTCATACGTGTGATGATGTCATACGTTTGACGATGTCATACGTGTGATGATGTCATACGTGTGATGATGATATACGTGTGATGATGTCATACGTGTGATGATGTCTACGTGTGATGATGTCATACGTGTGATGATGTCATACGTGTGATGATGTCATACGTGTGATGATGTCATCATACCGTGTGATGATGTCATACGTGTGATGCATGCCAACCTACGTGATGATGTCATACGTGTGATGATGTCATACGTGTGATGATGTCATACGTGTGATGATGTCATACGTGTGATGATGTCATACGTGTGATGATGTCATACCTGTGATGATGTCATACGTGTGATGACGTCATACGTGTGATGATGTCATACGTGTGATGATGTCAGACGTACGTGTGATGATGTCATACGTGTGATGATGTCATAGTGTGATGATGTCATACGTGTGATGATGTCATACGTGTAATGATGTCATACGTGTGATGATGTCATACGTGTAATGATGTCATACGTGTGATGATGTCATACGTGTGATGATGTCATACGTGTGATGATGTCATACGTGTGATGATGTCATACGTGATGTCAATGGTTGATGTCATACGTGTGATGATGTCATACGTGTGATGATGTCATACGTGTGATGATGTCATACGTGTGATGATGTCATACGTGTGATGATGTCATACGTGTGATGATGTCATACGTGTGATGATGTCATACGTGTGATGATGTCATACGTGTAATGATGTCATACGATGTGATGATGATGATGTCATACGTGTGATGATGTCATACGTGTAATGATGTCATACATGTGATGATGTCATACGTTCGACGATGTCATACGTGTGATGATGTCATACGTGTAATGATGTCATACGTGTGATGATGTCATATGTGTAATGATGTCATACGTGTGATGATGTCATACGTGTGATGATGTCATACGTGTGATGATGTTATACGTGTGATGATGTCATACGTAGTTGTTCAGCCTGTAGCCCTGACTGGACACGGAGCTCAGAGAAGGCGCGAGGTTCCCCTTCAGGGCCGGCGCCGGCCTGTAGAGCGGCGCCGCCGGAGGACGCGTGTTGTTCAGGCGAGTCGAGGCGGGTCCACGGTTCCGTCTGGGCTCGTTCCTCTCCGAGCGCTCGCCACAGCCGGCCCAGCACAGCAGCATCCCCGCCGACAGGCTGAGGCAGGCCGAGCCGTAGCCCAGGTAGACGGACGCGCCGAGCTCGTACCTGAGGCCGCCGGGCAGGTACGGCTCGTAGAAGTCCCTGATGACGTCGTTGGTGGTCCAGCACACGGTGACCAGGCACAGCAGCGCGGCGCACAGGAAACAAACGCCGGCGCTGAGTACCAGAGGAGACTTCATGAAGGAGCCGCGCACCAGGCGTGTGCACTTCATGCCCAGCAGCGAGAACTTGACGGCGAGGACGGAGGTGACGCAGGAGAGCACCATGAGGGCCCGGGCAGCCTGCAGACACATCACTACATCATCCATATATTGATTTATTATTGATCTCACAGTTACAGGTTCAAACTGGTGGAATGTTTTTATGGAAGGATTTGATTCAATCATTTATATATTTATGGTATATTATCTATTTTATGGTTCGTTTTGGAAAAATTTCCTAATTATATATTTTTAACAGGTTTTTAACATATAGAATATAATATTTAAATTCAAAAATGTTCGAAAATACATTTTCTAAATTCAATATTTTTAATAATAGTCTTTTAAATTCAATATAAAAGAGTCAACAGAGCAACGAACTTCCAGCCAATCATGGGACGCGCAGACGATCACATGACCAAACAGAAGCTCAGTCTTCTCTGGTGAGCATTTTATATTGAATTTAACTATGAATTAAATAATTTCATTAAGAAAATGTGTTTTTTATTTTGTTGGAATAAGAATGTCCAATATTATGAGTAAAAAAAAATCATTCATTTAGAAAATAGAAAATAGAAAATTATTAAAGAAAATACAATGCTTAACTTGTCTCTGGGTCAAAGGTCAACGACCTTTCAGAAATTCCTATGCAGTGGTGGAGGTCGTTGACCTTTGACCCACAAGAGGTAAACTTGAAATATTTCAACCAAAAATATCAACATTAAGTGTTAAATTCCTCAACACTGTGATGCTAGGGTCTGGTCGCCGAGGTCAGAGGTCGTACCTGCAGGTCCTGAGGCAGAGCCAGCAGAGATCTGTACACCTCACACTGGTAGATCCCGGTGCTGTGCCACACACACTCCATCCACAGGCCCTTCATGTACCCTGTGCTGGTGATGATGTTGGCGCCGACGTACGCCGAGCGGCGCCAGTGAGGCAGCAGCGTCGCCGCCACGGCGCCCGCGAACCCCAGCAGGCCCAGGTAGAAGCCCAGCATCTGGACGCCGGTGCCGGACATGACGGCACCACGTGTTCCTCACACCGATGAAGATCTGGACCTTCATCCACGTCGTCCCATCAAAGCCGAAGTCAAGTCGAGAGTCATGGGGTGTGAAGAGAAGACACACACCTGGTTGTCGTGATCTCCGGAGAGTGTGCGTCTGAAGAAACACACGTTGTTGTCGTGATCTCCGAAGAGTGTGCGTCTGAAGAAACACACGTTGTTGTCGTGATCTCCGGAGAGTGTGCGTCTGAAGAAACACACGTTGTTGTCGTGCCCCCCGGAGAGTGTGCGTCTGAAGAAACACACGTTGTTGTCGTGATCTCCGGAGAGTGTGCGTCTGAAGAAACACACGTTGTTGTCGTGCCCCCCGGAGAGTGTGCGTCCGTGACTGAGGAGTGTTCAGCCGCGACCGTTGTCGTCTCAGACCAGGATTCGTGGATCTCTTGAGACTCTTGAGACTCTTGAGACTCTTGAGACTCTTGAGACTCTGGAGACTCTTGAGACTCTTGAGACTCTTGAGACTCTTGAGACTCTGGAGACTCTGGAGACTCTTGAGACTCTGGAGACTCTGGAGACTCTTGAGACTCTTGAGACTCTTGAGACTCTTGAGACTCTTGAGACTCTGGAGACTCTTGAGACTCTTGAGACTCTTGAGACTCTGGAGACTCTGGAGACTCTTGAGACTCTGGAGACTCTTGAGACTCTGGAGACTCTGGAGACTCTTGAGACTCTTGAGACTCTGGAGACTCTTGAGACTCTTGAGACTCTGGAGACTCTTGAGACTCTTGAGACTCTTGAGACTCTTGAGACTCTTGAGACTCTGGAGACTCTGGAGACTCTTGAGACTCTGGAGACTCTTGAGACTCTTGAGACTCTTGAGACTCTGGAGACTCTGGAGACTCTTGAGACTCTTGAGACTCTTGAGACTCTTGAGACTCTTGAGACTCTGGAGACGCCCTCAGGAAGAATTAAACATTTACAGAAGCCGCTCAACCTGAGAGAAGATGAAGAGAATATTTGAGAAGAAATAAGTATATATAACATTATTATGTTTGATAAACTTTGACATTTGATTGAAAGGGACAAAAAATATATAATTTTTAGTTAAAAGCTGAAATAAGAAACTAATATCATGATTTATTTGAAGCTACACTTACGCTGATAGAATCAACATTAATAAATTTTTTAGAATCAACTCTTTTCTCCTGTGGCTGCAAATGATGATGAAATTAATTAATATTATTTTCTTTATTGAACTTTTGAACTGTTAAAATAAAACCCTTAAATCACACAGCACTGCACAACAAATGGTAACAAATACAACACAAATCTACACATAAATGTAACTTTTCAATACAAGCAAAAAGAAAACATTGTAAAAATGAATTCTATTAAATCACATTAATCATTATTCAAAACCATGAACCAGTGAAAGTATGTTTTTGTTTTTATCATAAAATGTCACATTTTCTTTTAAATTCAGTTTATTTTTGGCATTTTTTCCATTTTAAAGTGGAAGAAAATGTCACACATTTCTTTCAACAATGTTTTATAAGTAATAATAAAATGTATTTTATTCAAAAGAGCCTTAAAAAACTTTACAGTGAAGCTCAACGTGTTTAATATAAAACTACATTCTATGCTTCCTCTTTTTTTAAAACAACAAATCAAGAACCAGCTCAGAGTCATTGTTGTTCCTGCAGCTTCTAAGAACACCCGGATCATTAATGATCGACAGAACATTAATGATCGACAGAACATTGGACTTCCGTTCCAGTGTAACGTTGAACTCACCAGGAGGCTTCAGGAATCGTTCAGCAGGAGTCAGACGAGCATCTGTGCGAAGAAACACAACACCATCCGTGAGCAACACCTTCATCAGCGTTATCGCTCCATTGTCGCTCCATTGTCGCTCCATTGTCGCTCCATTGTCGCTCCACAGTCGCTCCATTGTCGCTCCATTGTCGCCCCATTGTCGCTCCATTGTCGCTCCATTGTCGCTCCACACAAACACAACAGTGTCAGCCAGAGACGCACACAGGGTGTGTTTTCTCGGGTCAGTGAATGAAAGGATCTGCTCACACACTAGAAATCACTCACTCACTTACACACAATCAAAGGACCTTCGTGTCTAATACGTCATGATATTTATCTTATCATCTTCATTCACAAATATCTTAAACATTAACAACTATTTGAATTAAAATATAAAATTATGTGAATAATTCCGTCTATTTCCTCAACATATACATAGAAGACGTAGCAGTACAAATGTTGTGTAGCTGTTTGTACATGTGTTTTTAAATCATCAGTTTCATGGTAAAAGAGACAATACTGTAGAAAAGAGTTTCAAGTACGTACTGTGAGTCGATTGATCTTCAGATGATCAGATGATCAGATGATCGTCTCCTTCAACATCCACCTGTCGTGACCTGGCGTGACCTCGTGTTTTTCAGCTGAATATGAGTGTACGAGCTGCAGGTGAGTCGTGGCTCAGGTAGATGTGTCAGTGAGACTCTGACGTTAATAGACTTTACCTGAATAATCCTGTGATTATCAGCCCAAGATAGATCCTGCAGGAGCGTCACTGACGGAGGTCTTTGTTGTGATCAATACAGTCATTAAGAATCATTACAGTCATTAAGAACACGTTTATTACATATATTATATATTTTATTCTTGCTAAATCATACCATTTGGAAATTAAAATACATGTAAGATGATTAAATTAAGAAAGAAACAAAGTCAAATGTTTATTTAATTATTATTTCTGACTACATATGTGTTTTCAATGTATTATATATAAAAAAAAATATAATCCAGTAAAACCAACTAAGAACTCTGGTTTCCTCCCCAACACTTTACAAAGGTTTATTTATTTAAAGATCAATTCGCATTATTTATACAGGAGTTACTCGTGTAATAGTTTGAATGAACCTGAGTATTTCGTTTCTTCACGACATTCATCAACTTCCATTTTGTACAACTTGGCGCCACCGGACGATCATTGAAACACGTCACTCGAGCGACACACAACTTTAGCGCAGGTGAGTCACAACTTTGTTCAAACACACACAGTTGCGTGCGTGACATGTATTACACGATAATACTCGGTAATAAAGGAGTAACTTCCCTGAAGTTATCGACAAACTTGACGCTAACTAGCTGAAGCTAACGGATAGCATGTAAGCTAGCCGCTAGCTTTAGCTATGTCGATTTGATGTTTAATAAAGTGGATTAAAGACAATTTATGTTTGCAATTCCACACACAACACACCTGGTGACAGTGGAAGTGACCTGTAGGCATGTCTGAGCGGCTGAAGAAGACACCTGGTCCTCGGTCCAGTGACAGCAGGACCATCATGACCATCATGACCAGGAGCCACTGGAAGGACTGCGGCTGCTTCTTCAACTCGCTCCCCACAGAGATCTTCCACATGATCCTGGACTACCTGTCAGGTAGATTCACCCACAACTCTCTCTGTCTTCAGAGGTTGAACCTGTTGAATGTTCCTCCACCAGTGCTGGAGGTCAGTGTTCTCTCCACCGTGTCCAAGAGAGTCACCAGTTCCATCATCAACTACATCAACACCTTCTCCTGGAGGAACAGAGAGGTTCTGAGGAACTTCCATCAGACCTGCTGCTCGGAACAAAGACAGACCTTAAAACACTGCAAAGAATTGGGTAAACACACGTTAATATAATAAATAATAGTAAAAACTGTAACTTGCAGACTTTGATTCTCTGAGACTGTTTGTCTCTCTGTTGTCTTTTTAACTATATCTTTTATTGAGTATTGTTTTGATTGTTCAAGCGCTTTGTGACCCTGGTCTGGAAAGGCGCTCTACACATATAAACTACTTACTTACTTACATTGAGTGTATGTTTGTGTTTCAGGTGTGTTGTTCAAAAGATGCACAATGTTGCTTCCAACAAAGAAGAGGCTACAATATATATTTGGAAAGTTGTCATTGGTGAGTTGACTTTTGCTTTAAGTAGTGTGGATTTCCTACTAAAGACGGGCGTTCACTCAAACTGGTGCACAAACATAAACACTGTACGTATGAATGTGTGCGTGACACGAATCCAAGAACTTTTCCTTTGTTCATCCAAATCAATATAGAATCAACACAGATTGTTTCATCCCTTTCCACGCCCTCATTTACATATGTCAATCATATTACCAGAGTCGATGATTTTCCAATGTGCAATTAAAAATGGTGAGGAAATGATGAGTTTAAACTGGATTAACAGTTTATATTCGTTCTTTTAAACATTTTATGACATGGATCATATACTTTAAATCGGAGTAATTGTTTATATTTTACATACACAGTTAATAACACAAATACTTTAGTTACAGAGACGATCAGTGGCTCGATAGAAACATCTTCAAATGGAGTTTAATGAGAATAAAAGTACAAATCATTAACTTAAAGTGTTAAGTTTTGATGATTGTCTGATCATCTCTAAACAATTTGTGGCTCACCTGCACAATACACGCATGTATTCTTATTACAGTTATAGAATAAAGGTGTTATGTTACAATATTACGAATCATGTGATGGTATATTAGTGTGATTGTGTCGAGTATACACGTGATCACGTGATCACATGATCACATCACATTACATTTGAACCTGCAGCTTCAGTTTCATAAAACGTGATGTTGTTTCACAAGAACGTCTGTGACTCTCGTAGAATTGAACTTCAGACCCAAATCATTTTGTGTGTTATATTATAAAAACAAGCCTAGATTCCTTTACATCTTTTATCTGAATGGTGTTGAATAGCGTTAAAATATTCCACTTAAAACAGTCACGTTGTCTTAATTAATATACATCATCAGTTTGTGAATGATAAATATATTTATACATTATGAGTCATTTAATATCATGCAAACAAGTGTGTGTGTTCATTTTTGATCAGTATTGATCGTTAATGTGTCTGTGATAAAAAAGTGAGGCTGGATCCAGGAATGTTTTGAACTGTTACAGCTCTTTATTTGAACAGGCTTGACTTAACAAAACAATTCAATCAATATACAAGAAACTTCATGTAATGTGTTTACAAATGATGCTAAATGAACATCGAGTGATTAGAAAGTGATGCTCTCACTGTATCTGTTGAATCATAGAAGATGTTTGAGTTATGAGGTCTAGTGCTTTCCTGCTGTTACTTCTATTAATGTTATTTTCTTTTTGTTATTTCTAGGCTCCGTGCCTCATGTTGGCTCAGTGTGATGTTCCAAACTGCATTGGTTGTGCTTGCCTTGGTGTTCTTCTACAGGTGATGGGTTCTACCTGGTCTCATGAATATCTAATGAATAAATCAACTGCTATAAATATGTATTTCTATAAAAGACCTTGATTGTTTCAACCAAATCAGTGTCTTTTTCTTTTTCATATCTCAGACACTCATCACTGGCTGGGGTGAGGAGGAAGTTCAAAAAGTCTTCACCTTCCTCTGCAAACTGACAAGTTTGTTTCCAAGAATTGAGTCAATAGTCAGTGGAAAGTCGGGGGCTCGAGGGTGCATGGAGGTCCAGGTCCGAAACTTCTGTCGCCAGGTTTTCCTGGATCAGTGGTCGGGTGGAACAGAATATCAGTTCTGGCTCACGCAGCTCTTGAGTCCCTGGCCTTTGGTGGTTCAGGCTCATCTGCTGTTCATCCTCTTTGGACCAGTGACCCCTGACGGTAAAGTTGATATGAACAAGATCTAGAAATGAAGACGAGCTTCACCCAAGACAAACTTCTGCTTCTCCATGCAGGCGCTATTGGTTGGCAAAGTCCAGTTGAAACTCCTCTCTCCAACAGCTCCTTGTGGGACTTGGCCAGAGCCATCTTGGAGCTGTTTAACAATCCAGGGGTCAAAGGCTGCACTACAAGCTCTGTGCTGGCAATAGTGGAGGAGCTCATCGGTATGATTGACATATTCAATGAACAATAGAAACTAGTGATGTGATGGTCAGATGCTTATTAACTAGTGAGGCTCACATTTGTTCTAAAACATTACAGTCTTGAAAGATTTCTTTCTGATTCCTGTGTAACCAGGACGACTATACTTTACACCTCTCAGCTGAAACACGATAACACCTTGTTCACTTGAGGACAAAGTGACGAAGAAACACAATCAACTGTTGTTTTGTTCTAACCTCCAGACATACCTCATCGATGGGAGGATGAGAATGTTGCTCGTCTACTGATTCTTTGTGGAAGAAACGTTTGTTACACCATCCTGGTCAGCAAACTACTGAGTGGACGACTCGTGGAGACGTCCAAACTTCTCGTCTTCATCATTCTGGCGAGTTTTTCTTCTTCTTATTTCAACAACAGAACATGTTTCATTGTTCTTGTCCATCTTCATGCTTGTTTATAAAAACCCAAAACAACTTCTTTTTACTTGCAATGTTATTATACTTTCTATGGTAGAAAGTAAATATACATCCTGTTCTCAGTGTTGATTTAGGTTTAAAATACTTCATCAACTAGACTAAAGTACGTCTTCTAGGTGTGTGAGAAAGAAGGCTATCACATGAACTGGGCTGCAAAGTTGGTCCATCAGATCTGCGGGGTCATCACCCCAGTTTCAGAACGGTTCAGCTTCATCGAGCATCTGGAGCACATGTTCTCAGAAGTCTCAAGGGAGTTGTACGAGTTCGCGATCACGGGTACGTTGAAGAAGTGAATCCACTTCAAAGGAAGAAGAGAACTGATGCACGAATATCTTTACAATTCTTGGTTTTAATGCGTTGAAAATATGATCTTAAGTCTAAAGTCTGCAAGTGATTTGTGTCTTTTTAGGAAGCGATCATGGAAACGAAGAGACTCTTCAGTCTCTGCAGATCCTCCTCGACTCCATCGCTCACTTCCACTCCAGGTTCCTTTTCATGTTGGTCAAGTAGAACTGAGCCTCGAAACTGTGAGTAGACTTAGAGTAGAGTCTTTTGAAAGTTAAATTAAGTGTTTGCAGCTCTTTGTATTTTTGGTTTGTGATCAAAGCTGCATTTGTTGTTTGTGGCCACTGTTTTACCAACTTCTAATTTAAATACCTTTCTATACAACTTTTGTATTCTGTATTTAATATTTATGGAACATCTGATATAGTCAGAAGTATTTATTTAATATTTATAAGACGTCTTATTTCACTTTTTAAATCCTTTGTATCATTTGAGTTTTCATATTTTCTATAGTTCAAATTAAAATGTTTTTCCATTTGTTACGTGTTATTGTGTTTTATTAACAATCTTGTTTTCCAACAAAATACAATGACTTTTCATGTCAATACAATGTTAATGTTTTAATGTTTATATTCATTTTTAAGCCGCAAGAATTGTTAGTATAGACATGTAGAGTGCATATAAGCATGATAATATAATTATATTTTATTTTATGTAACATTAACTTAAACTCAAAGCAATTCTATTCAGGTATTTAAAGATAACATTACATGTGATATTTGGAAGAAAAAGGATGAATCATGGTATTAAAGAAGTATTTTATTTTCCAGGACACATCGAGAAAACATGTATAAAAAGCATCATGTGTGTGATTTATAAAGTCATGCAAAGACAGCATGTAGAAACGATGGAACTGCTGTTTGTTCGCAGGCGTCTCAGTCGTTCAGTGTCTGTTGACACGATCTGGTTGGAAAAAAAAAAGTTTTACACAAACCTCACACTGAAATATATACGTTCCTCTCGTTTAGATTTTTTAAAATGGTAATATATTAAATGTTGTTCTTGATCAGGCTCAAATGTTAGTGTATTATTGTTTTTAGAAATACAATAAGTTAAAGGGTTCAAAGGTTCAGGTGAATAAGAACATTTAAGATATTGTCAGACGACACAACACAATCTAAGAAATGTTGATCACTTGGATGCACACCAACCAACACACACACAAACACACACACACACCAACACACACACACACACACCAGTAAATACTCACTGTGCAACTTGTTCTATTGTTTTTTTAGGAAGAACAAAATGTAATTATTTACAGCTCGTTCATGTCTTGTTGTGTTTCTATTGTACCTTGAAGCCAGTCCAAGCCCTCCTGCAGACCCTCCCCTGAAATGGCATTACTGGCACTGAGAGAAGAACAAAAACAACAGGTGTCACAAGCTAATCTCTTCACTTTCTCATGACTTCCTTAAATCTTTTTAGCTCCTGATCTGCCGTCCATCTGTCTAATAAGTAATCTAGGTGGAAAAACAGCTGATTATCAAAGCATCAACTATTGCTCTGCTTCCTCATACTTGTAACCGTTCAACACTTATTATTTTAGAGGCAGTCAAGCAGTAGCTTTTAAAACGTGGTCCCTGATGACCTTTTATTTTTTGAAGTGAATTTCACATCATGTATGTATAAGATATATGTCTTTATTGAGTGAACCCGTTTAGATACTTTAATAATTGATCAAACAATGTATCATATATTCACAAGTTTCCTCGAACACAAGTTAACTTCAAGCTAAGGTCGTGGAGAGTGAAGTTACCAGATGTGCCAGGGTTTGTCTTTGATGTTCTCCAGAGTCAACAACTGTGAGACTTTTACCGACGACACCGCATCACGCAGGTCCATCTTGTTGGCAAAGAACAAAACTGGGATTTTCTTACTGCAAATATCTGGACAATAAGACGTGGAGGACCAAACGTTCATCTCTCTTTCGAACTACTCAAGCGGTTTCTCAAGAAGAGTCGTGATACCTGGATGGTTGAGTAACGTGTCCAGCTCCTCTTTGGCAACAACCATCCTCAGGGTGTCACTGCTGTCGATGACGAATATGATGGCATGACTTTCCCTGAGAGCAAAGAGAGACAATCATGGCTTCATGTTGGTGGAGAATGACCACGTCTGCATGTGTGTGTACTTGTAGTAGTGTTCCCATAGGTTTCTGTATCTGCTCTGCCCGGACATGTCGAACACCGTGAAGGAGAGGCTGCATGCAGGAGAGAAGAAGACACAACGGTGAGGAACCATCATCTCTTCATTGTTGATTTGTTCTCATCTGAAGTATTTTGGATTCATTAAAACCTCTTGTTTTCTATTTAGCTCGTCATTCGTCTTTGTCATCGTTACTCAGTCCGTACCGTCAATCATCTTTTCCATCCCATAACGACCCAAAGGTCTTCATCAAAATGAATCCAACATGCTTCTGTGTGATTCTAAAAATATTTGAACCTTGAACTCTTGAACTTTTCAATGTTGAATCCAATGGTTGGAACTGTTTCTTGGGCTTGAGTCTGCAGAGCAGTCGCACAAACAGAAGCCAGTCACGGCACACGTATGTCGAAGAGCAGCTGATATAGAGAGTAGACTTTACCTGACTAGCATGTTTCCAGTCGTCTGATAAAGGGCCTAAATGGTTCGAATGCTGAAAATAACATTTGTGGTTAATATGACGGAGACAAGTCTGTTCAAATTCTAAATATTGCCTCAAGTACCAATAGTTCTTCATGAGTGAGTTTTAACCTTTACCTGAAATATTAGATAATGGTTATAAAACTTGTGATTGGCTGTTTTTGTAGAAAATTATTTGCGTTTAAACAGTTGCTAAAAGATTTGTTTTTAAGACGTCAATCAATTATTTATGGTTTTAACCATAAGATAAAAAGGTCCAACTGTAATCTGAAATATATGTTCAAATAAAATGTGATTCATTTTGTCCCATCACAACACAATCAACACTTTCAACAAACTCACAATCTCTTTGCTTCTACTCACATTAGCAGGTTTCAACTGGTTGATGATGGTGGTTTTGCCGCAGTTGTCGAGTCCCAAGCACAGAACGCTGACCTCCTTCTTCTTCAGTCCGAGCCACCCGGACAGTTTGTCCAGGAGACCCATTATTTCCAGGTGAGATGTTCACACAACTATCCATGCACTTGAAGTGAGAAGGTCTTGAGGTATACTTGCATGGTCATGAGGAGCAGAGCCCAGTTCTGCCGGCTCACATGCTCGTGTCCCGGCGTGTCGCCTTTAATCCCATTACATCAAAATAATCTCCGTGTCCCATCTGACCATGTCATGGACCCACTCCTCATATTGTGAACACACTCATTTTTATTCAGTTCTAATGATCCTTCAACTAAATTACTTATAAACATTTTATTTTGAATGTTATAAAATAAACTCTGAGCTTTTTTTAATTTAAAATTGTGATTTGTGTTAAAAATGATGAAGATGTTTATTTATTTAACATTTCTTTGATTTAAAACATAGAAAATAATCAGAAATCTGGTAATAAAAACTGAAGATGTTTAAAGATAAAATTGAATTAACGAAACGAAACAAAAACAAAGGCTCAAATGAATTCAAGTTTTAAATGATATAAGAGTATTTAAAGTTTTAAATGATATAAGAGTATTTAATCCAAATGTACAGTTCTACGAGCATCAGCACAATTTTTAATCGTGTGTCAATAGCGCCATCTATTGGCTGTAAATATATATGTCCATGTCCTACATTCACATCAAAACCAATAACACACTAACAGTCAGAACCATTTAGCTTTATTTGCAAATAAACATCCGCCGTCACTGCCTCTTACAAGATCTACAACATTTCTTTGGAAATCATAGAAAAATAAAATACAAGAGTTATTAAGTTTACTTGTACTTTGTACAAAAGAACGTTCTAACATTGCTCAGCAGTAGAACATGCTAAACACACAGCATCTGATACTCTGGCTATACTGTCGGGTGTGATGAGTGCAGTCATGAGTACACGTGCGAGGGTCTGCGTGCAACCATCGGACGTCCAACTGCGAGGTCCGATCATGCTCCACGACGAATGCTAGGTCCTTTAAATCAGCAGCAACGTCTCTGAGGTCAATGAACTGTAAGGCGTAACGTGTTGAGATGCTGCTGTTGAGCTTTACTTACTTTACACATGTTTCTGTTCCGCTCGTTCCTTTAAACACGTCTACTTTTTCACATATTTGCCAACATTTTCTAACTCTATCTGCTGCTGTCGAACTAAGCGATTATATTGATCATCTATGAACCACTGGGTCTACAAACGATGGTTTCATTGTGCTCCTCCTATAGTAACTCTTACACATGCTGCCACAAGTCACATCTCACGTGATAAGGATGTCAATATGATACTGTTTATCTTCTGCACTCTTTCTCGGTTCGATCTGAGAGAATGTTCAGCTCTATCGACACACCCAGCATTCTCTGAACTCTTTTAATCGGAGGATTAATAATGCTTGGAAAGTTCTCTACATTGGCTGTTATTAGTAATAACTTCATAATAATAATGTTAATAACGACACTGGGAAGAAAAAGATGAACTAACTTGTCTTTAGATTGAATTGTGGTGTCAAACCATTACTACATGTTTCTGCTGCAACAATGAAAATTAATTCAACACAATTTGAGTTTGTGTAACAACAAACATTTAGTCTTATTTTAAATGACAAAAGCAAATGAAAATATACGCCACAGACTGATGACTGACAGGTTCACACAAGACTCTCTGACTAGATTCCATGAGTCCAACATAACGACTGGACCAATTATAGGCGACAAATACTATTGAGTGACGAATTTATTGACAGTTATTTAGAAAATATGAAATATGTTGATTTATATTCATCATCTGAAAACCGAAATCTAACCTTGATCAATACTTTGATCACTTGATTGTTATTACTATTTGCATTCCTTTCTTTTGTGCACAAATTAATTTATTAGGGTAAAAACCTTTTGGACAGTTTCCTTCCCTCATATTGAATGACATCATTTCAATGGTGCTGTAAACGAACTGCCGCCTGGAACTTCAACATATCTTCTCAGAAATGATTTAATAAAACCAAATAACTGCGTCTGTCTTAACGAAGATTCAACCCTTGATGCTCATCTTTACTAACTTCACTGAAACAAACTTTGAGTCGGTCCAGGAGCTTCGCAACACAATTTGACATCAATGAAAATATTATTAATAGTTTTGAAACATTCATATGATAAGAGACTGTGAGTCTTTTACATTCTGACTCCTTTGAAGCTCATTTTCTTCATGTTTCTCATTTCTTTACAATCTTATTGTGGCAGATTTTTCTGACTTGACCCTGAGATGACGTTCTGGTCCGTCTTCCACTCGTCTGTCAAATCCTTCAAAAGGCGACTGAATAAAGTGTTTTTGCTAATTTGGATTAAAGGTAAATGATCATCTAAAGATATTAAAATGAATATCCAGATTGACTCGTGCTTTTACATATAAGACTGCACATATATAGATACTTGAATATAATATTATTTATCAATATTTGACTTAACACTTTGACATCCAAGAGATCTGATCAATTGTCTTCAAGTTTTTACTGCATGTACTAAAGAAACAAAGATAATAAATAATAAAAGTGTTGATTGCACAACCAATAGCAGCAAAGCATGACGTGTTCAGATGAAATCTTAACGGTTTGGAAGGCATTACATTCACCTACGTGTGCGCCTGAACCAGTGTCGCGCTGAGATGGTCGTAGAAAAAGAGTCTGGAGAGAGCTCCGGAAGAAGAGTCTCTCAGAAGGCTGAATGAGGGTAACATCTCAGGCACGAGGTCGTGGACTGCCGTCGTCCCGTCTAGACTTCGGTCCGGTCCGTCCCGTCCAGATCCCCCTCCCAGGTCGTGGTTAACGTCCTCATACATGGAAACCCTTGTCGTGTTGGTGCAGCAGGTGAAGGCGAAGAGTCTGAACGCTGCTGATGATTCGTCGCTGGTGGCCAATCAGATCCACCCCAATACTCCTCACATCTCTAGGCCGAGAGTGAAAATACAAACGCACACACACACACACACACACACACGTTTATATTGTGTTAAACACTTATTGATATGTGATCAGAGCAGAAATATTTTGACCAAAACCATCAACTAAACACTTCACTGAAGATATGTATCATCACGACTCAACAGTTAATGAAGCTTAAATCCGTTCATTAAATCTGTATTTTCTTTGGTCTGATGTGTCTTCAAGAGGTGCCGTGTGAGGATCTTTGTGTTCTCGTCACTCACTCGAGGCTCATCCTGGCCACAGAATCCAGAGTGTTGTATCCTGCTGCCATGAAGTTGCTCTTGTACTGCGTCATCTTGATGGAGTCCAGCCAGTCACCGATGGAGATGAACATGGGGAAGTCCATCTCTTCTCCCGGGGACTCTGGTGAACTGAGGAAACAAAGGTCAGAATCTCAAGTTGCCACAAATTAAACACAAACCTGAAGGAACTCTAAACTATATATTAAGAAAACCTGTCTTTCTAAGATTATCATTTGTTGATTTTTGACTTGACATCCTGCGTCCAACGTTTATCGTCCTGGTTTTTGCAGGCAGAACAATTATTACTATTTTTGTTCTGCGTCAGATGGTTCAGGAATAAAGATCAATAAAAATCCACAAAAACATTGAACAACAAACTACAGAAAAAAATCATCAAAGATGTTCATTAAAACAACAATGCAGTGACCCCCGGCCAGTTTGTTCGAGACCCCTGGTCTAGATATTAATTGAATAATGATCTTCACTACATTGTTTTTAAGAACCAGCCCGGAGACTTTGATGTGATCAAACTGCTAAACATCATGTCGTATGAAATACTGAATCTTTTTTAACTGATCAGAAGGAAAAAACAAACTACAAATAGATCCTTTAACAAGTTGATGATGATGATGTAATAAATTGCCATATATTGGATTTGGTTCTTGTATTGGTCCCTCGTTTATTGCAGGGTTACCTTCTGAAAACCCCCCATGAAACAAAATCCATGAAGTTAAATGTATCACTTATTTAAATTAACAACTTTAATGAACGTGGAAACTTGCATATGAAGTGTCATCCCTCTCAGCCACCATCTCAGGAACAGCCCCTGTATTGCTTTGCCGCCCAGCCAACCAATCACAGCTGTGGATGACTTTTGACAACATACAGTAGACGTTGAATTTAAATACATATTTTAGCGAACAATCTTCTGTTTAAGTTTGATGTTTATGAAATGTGAAAACGGCGAGATCACAAGAAGCTGCATCTGGATTATTCCAAACCGTTCCTGAAAGCTGCATTTTCACGTGATATATTTTGTATTTTGAAACTATATTTGCATGAACCTCAGCAGCATCTGAGACGCGTAATCTTGTTCATTTATACATTTTGAAAAGAGCAGAAAGTGGCTTCTACCTCTGAAGGTCCTCCACCAGTGGCAGGAGGCTGCTGGGATTCCTGATGAGTTTGTCCAAGAAGGTGACGACGTCTGTGAATTTAGGTCGATGATTTCTCTCCTTCTGCCAACAGTGCAGCATCAGCTGGTGTAGAGCGACAGGGCAGCCCATGGGGGCCGGGAGCCTGTAGCCCTCCTCGATGGACAGGATCACCTGAGAGCAGATCAACATGTCGTCTTCAGTCCTGACCGTCGCCTCCGATGATGCACGTCAGTAGATACTTTACACGTCTGATGTACTTGTCAAATTCATATGTTTTTCTATCACGAAACAATTCTCAAGATAAACAAACTAAACAAGCTTCTCTCGAACGACAACAGTTGTGTGTTTATCCTCGAGATGCTGCGTCAAAGAACAGTAAACAATCATTATCACTGACTTCCTCTCTCAAGGTTGGGCTTCTCTGCCCTTTTCACCTCCAGACCAAAGCCCGGATAAATGGCCGACCAGGATTAGACGCTGTCAGCTGGTTGAATGCAGCTCGGCCTCTCACTTTAGAACACACTTCTAAGCAATTCCCCAAACATCTCAAATCCTCCCCCAACCCTGCGCTCAGTGTGTGAGGGGCTGCAGGGATTATCGCCAGCTTTCAAATACTGCATAGAGACGACAGATCCGATTCCTCAACAGCCTGTCCAATCCCCGACCAAAGTCCAGGGATCAGCAGCCCACTGACTCCGCAGCTTGAAAGTCCCATCTATGGGATCAAAGTCCGCTGAACCTCTGACCTTCTCCGGTCTTTTCCTCTCACTCATGGTTTTTTTCAAAGCATCTCAGCAGCGACAGCAGCTTTTTCTTAACACGTCTCAGACGAGCGCTGGAGCCGGAAATGACTTTTCAACTACAGTCAATTCCTATGAGAAATAATTGTTGCAGCAATCGTCGATATAACTCACGTCCTGGTTGGACATCTCCCAGTAAGGCCGTTCTCCGTACGACATCACCTCCCACATGACGATGCCGTAGCTCCAGGCGTCGCTGGCTGAAGAGAACTTCCTGTAGGAGATGGCTTCTGGCGAAGTCCAGCGAATAGGAATCTTGCCTCCCTGAGCAAGACATTGAGATGAGTGACATTCATAGTCAGTATCAGCGCCTCATTATCCACGAATCGAGGAAATGAAACTGGATACATTTCTGTCAACATATTTACACGAAGGTAGTTTTGGGATCAGGCGTACCGTGGTGGTGTAGGCCGCCTCGGGGTCGTCCTCCAGGACTCGAGAGAGACCGAAGTCGGACACTTTACACACCAGGTTGCTGTTGACCAGGATGTTTCGAGCCGCCAGGTCTCGGTGAACGTAGCCCATGTCCGACAGATACTTCATGCCCGAGGCGATGCCGCGCAGCATCCCGACGAGCTGGATCCCCGTGAAGTGCCCGTCGTGTTGCTGAAGACATTATTATCTGAACCAATGGTGACTTGACACACATCTGGATTATAACAATGATCAGCCTCAGACAAACAAGGAATAGAAATATCAATTTAAGGTAAGGTAAGGTAAGGTAAAACTTTATTGATCCCTCAGGAGGTCTCCTTCGGGAAATTGTTTTTTACCAATAGCCAGCAATTTTTCATAAACAATAAAAAATAATGCATAAAAAATAAAATAAGAAGAAGAACATAAAGAGGAAGAACAAGATGACACAATCTAAGTCTAAAGATAAAGATAAAGAACATAGATCAAAGAAAAACAACAAAGACAAAAGATACAAAGACTAACATGGAACAGAACATCCAGATACTTTCACTCCACTCCTGCCTCCGAACTCAGAATTGTACAATTTAATAGCCCGAGGAATGAATGAGTCCCTGAGTCTATTAGTTTTGCACCTGGGAGGAGCATTCGTGCTTGTCTGCTTCTCTGCTCACTGATGACACAAACTCACTTATACACCCCTAGATACTACAGATGTCAAGGTCACAGAAGTGCAAAATCAAGTCCAGGCAGCACTAAATCAAAAGTCAACGTTCAAAGACGATCGATGTCTCCGTCTCTCCTGAAGCTATGGAGGAGGACACTCACCCTCAGGAATGAGTCCAGTGATCCATTTTCCATGAACTCCACCACGATCATCACCGGCCGACCTGAGGAAACACAAACACACCTTGTCTTGATCTCAGTCGAGGAGTTTATGAAGATCAAGTCATGCAAGTGTTGACACTTTGAATAACTGCATGTGATTGAGGTCAGAAACCACTGCTTTGACTTTCATAACTCATCCAATTCCAACTTTCAACCTTAAAGCAGCATCTGTCAACTCAGACTCGGCTCGCCGGAGATGTAATCGTGATAATTGATGAAGGTGAAGCAGGTAGTAAGAGGCACACAATGAGTGATGGATTATGGGATTCGTGCTCTCATTAGAGTGATGTCGAGCAGCAGGGGAGGCTTTGCTCACCTGCTGACTGGAGCAGATGATAGACTTTTGCTTTTTGTGCTTCACCACGAGATGGAAATGATTTAACAAAAGAAAAGATGTGTTTGTGTCAGACAAGTATTGTTAATATATATTTATTTACAACTATTTGTTGTCAACGATGAAAACGTTCAAAGCTTCACTTCATGCATTGATGAAAGTTTCTGGTCAAGTAGAGACTGAGAGTAAACATCTGCATCATCTCACGCCACTGAGCTCAGCGTTCATTAGCAGCTGGCGAACGTATAGTTCTTCTGTTCGGTTTCACAACAAACACAATCGCACCTGTTAAGTCTAACGTGTCACCTGTTATTTCTTCCCTCCTCAGTCCAGGTAAAGCAGTTGGTCACGCAAAATAGTTCCTCTAATGAGTCTCTGAAGAACAACAACAGATGGAGGGACTGCAGAAGAGTCATGCTTCCCAGGACGTATTGTGTCGACGCTTGATTCGCCGTCTTCTCTCAGTCTGTTGTCTTCCATCGACTCAGTTGAAGATGTCATAGCTTCGTATTCAAGAAGATGATTTCATCATTTTTAACCTCGGCATGAATCTTCGGCACGACCTGCTTCAGGTGTGACTTCTCGCCGCGTGAATATTCAGGAGGATCATTTGGATTCACAGAAGCGTCTCTCGTTACTACAACCTTGTAAATGTGACCATATGTTGCTCCGGGTGAGACCCAGTAAAACACGCTCGTGAAGATCCTTCACACACAAGCATGTGTTATAAACCGGAGCCACCAGAGCCAACACTCGTCCAGAAGGTCTATCTTGAACATGAGACTGACTTGATGTTGTTTACAGTGATGACAGTGATGACAGTGATGACAGTGATGACAGTGATGACAGTGATGACAGTGATGACAGTGATGACAGTGGTGACAGTGATGACAGTGGTGACAGTGATGACAGTGATGACAGTGGTGACAGTGATGACAGTGATGACAGTGATGACAGTGATGACAGTGGTGACAGTGGTGACAGTGATGACAGTGATGACAGTGATGACAGTGATGACAGTGGTGACAGTGATGACAGTGATGACAGTGATGACAGTGATGACAGTGATGACAGTGATGACAGTGATGACAGTGATGACAGTGATGACAGTGATGACAGTGGTGACAGTGATGACAGTGACAGTGACAGTGATGACAGTGATGACAGTGATGACAGGAGAAGTGGACAGTGACAGTGATGACAGTGATGACAGTGATGACAGTGATGACAGTGATGACAGTGATGACAGTGATGACAGTGATGACAGTGATGACAGTGGTGACAGTGATGACAGTGATGACAGTGATGACAGTGATGACAGTGATGACAGTGATGACAGTGATGACAGTGATGACAGTGATGACAGTGATGACAGTGATGACAGTGGTGACAGTGGTGACAGTGATGACAGTGATGACAGTGGATGACAGTGATGACAGTGTGACAGTGGTGACAGTGATGACAGTGGTGACAGTGATGACAGTGATGACAGTGATGACAGTGATGACAGTGATGACAGTGGTGACAGTGATGACAGTGATGACAGTGATGACAGTGGTGACAGTGGTGACAGTGGTGACAGTGATGACAGTGATGACAGTGACAGTGGTGACAGTGATGACAGTGATGACAGTGGTGACAGTGATGACAGTGATGACAGTGATGACAGTGGTGACAGTGGTGACAGTGGTGACAGTGGTGACAGTGATGACAGTGATGACAGTGACAGTGATGACAGTGGTGACAGTGGTGACAGTGATGACAGTACAGTGGTGACATGAAGTGGTGACAGTGGTGACAGTGGTGATGACGTGATGACAGTGGTGACAGTGATGACAGTGGTGACAGTGATGACAGTGGTGACAGTGGTGACAGTGGTGACAGTGGTGACAGTGGTGACAGTGGTGACAGTGATGACAGTGATGACAGTGATGACAGTGGTGACAGTGATGACAGTGATGACAGTGATGACAGTGGTGACAGTGGTGACAGTGGTGACAGTGGTGACAGTGGTGACAGTGGTGACAGTGGTGACAGTGGTGACAGTGATGACAGTGGTGACAGTGATGACAGTGGTACAGTGAACAGTGATGACAGTGACAGTGATGACATGATGACAGGGTGACAGTGATGACAGTGGTGACAGTATAGTGAGACAGGGTACGACAGTGATGACAGTGATGACAGTGATGACATGATGACAGTGATGACAGTGGATGACAGTGATGACAGTGGTGACAGTGATGACAGTGATGACAGTGGTGACAGTGGTGACAGTGATGACAGTGATGACAGTGATGACAGTGATGACAGTGGTGACAGTGATGACAGTGGTGACAGTGATGACAGTGATGACAGTGATGACAGTGATGACAGTGATGACAGTGGTGACAGTGGTGACAGTGGTGACAGTGATGACAGTGATGACAGTGATGACAGTGGTGACAGTGATGACAGTGGTGATGACAGTGATGACAGTGATGACAGTGATGACAGTGGTGACAGTGATGACAGTGGTGACAGTGGTGACAGTGGTGACAGTGGTGACAGTGATGACAGTGATGACAGTGGTGACAGTGATGACAGTGGTGACAGTGGTGACAGTGATGACAGTGATGACAGTGGTGACAGTGATGACAGTGATGACAGTGGTGACAGTGATGACAGTGATGACAGTGATGACAGTGATGACAGTGGTGACAGTGATGACAGTGATGACAGTGGTGACAGTGATGACAGTGGTGACAGTGATGACAGTGATGACAGTGATGACAGTGGTGACAGTGATGACAGTGATGACAGTGGTGACAGTGATGACAGTGGTGACAGTGGTGACAGTGGTGACAGTGATGACAGTGATGACAGTGATGACAGTGGTGACAGTGATGACAGTGATGACAGTGATGACAGTGGTGACAGTGATGACAGTGATGACAGTGATGACAGTGGTGACAGTGATGACAGTGATGACAGTGATGACAGTGATGACAGTGATGACAGTGATGACAGTGGTGACAGTGATGACAGTGATGACAGTGATGACAGTGATGACAGTGGTGACAGTGATGACAGTGATGACAGTGATGACAGTGATGACAGTGATGACAGTGGTGACAGTGGTGACAGTGATGACAGTGGTGACAGTGATGACAGTGGTGACAGTGATGACAGTGGTGACAGTGATGACAGTGGTGACAGTGATGACAGTGATGACAGTGATGACAGTGATGACAGTGATGACAGTGGTGACAGTGGTGACAGTGGTGACAGTGACAGTGACAGTGATGACAGTGATGACAGTGATGACAGTGATGACAGTGATGACAGTGATGACAGTGGTGACAGTGGTGACAGTGATGACAGTGATGACAGTGATGACAGTGGTGACAGTGATGACAGTGATGACAGTGATGACAGTGATGACAGTGGTGACAGTGGTGACAGTGGTGACAGTGATGACAGTGATGACAGTGGTGACAGTGATGACAGTGATGACAGTGATGACAGTGGTGACAGTGATGACAGTGGTGACAGTGATGACAGTGGTGACAGTGATGACAGTGATGACAGTGATGACAGTGGTGACAGTGGTGACAGTGGTGACAGTGATGACAGTGGTGACAGTGATGACAGTGGTGACAGTGGTGACAGTGATGACAGTGGTGACAGTGATGACAGTGATGACAGTGGTGACAGTGATGACAGTGATGTTAGTGATGACAGTGATGACAGTGATGACAGTGATGACAGTGATGACAGTGGTGACAGTGATGACAGTGATGACAGTGATGACAGTGATGACAGTGGTGACAGTGATGACAGTGATGACAGTGGTGACAGTGATGACAGTGATGACAGTGATGACAGTGATGACAGTGGTGACAGTGATGACAGTGGTGACAGTGATGACAGTGATGACAGTGATGACAGTGATGACAGTGATGACAGTGATGACAGTGGTGACAGTGATGACAGTGATGACAGTGATGACAGTGATGACAGTGATGACAGTGGTGACAGTGATGACAGTGATGACAGTGATGACAGTGATGACAGTGATGACAGTGATGACAGTGGTGACAGTGATGACAGTGATGACAGTGATGACAGTGATGACAGTGATGACAGTGGTGACAGTGATGACAGTGATGACAGTGGTGACAGTGATGACAGTGATGACAGTGATGACAGTGATGACAGTGATGACAGTGATGACAGTGGTGACAGTGATGACAGTGATGACAGTGATGACAGTGATGACAGTGATGACAGTGATGACAGTGGTGACAGTGATGACAGTGATGACAGTGATGACAGTGATGACAGTGATGACAGTGGTGACAGTGATGACAGTGATGACAGTGATGACAGTGATGACAGTGATGACAGTGATGACAGTGATGACAGTGATGACAGTGATGACAGTGATGACAGTGATGACAGTGATGACAGTGATGACAGTGATGACAGTGGTGACAGTGATGACAGTGATGACAGTGATGACAGTGGTGACAGTGATGACAGTGGTGACAGTGATGACAGTGATGACAGTGATGACAGTGATGACAGTGATGACAGTGATGACAGTGGTGACAGTGATGACAGTGATGACAGTGATGACAGTGATGACAGTGATGACAGTGGTGACAGTGATGACAGTGATGACAGTGATGACAGTGATGACAGTGATGACAGTGATGACAGTGATGACAGTGATGACAGTGATGACAGTGATGACAGTGGTGACAGTGATGACAGTGATGACAGTGATGACAGTGGTGACAGTGATGACAGTGATGACAGTGATGACAGTGGTCCCTCATCGTACCCTGGTCCTCCTTCACTGGTCTCGCTGTGTCACGGATCATTTCCTTTTCTTATAGCAGTTATTAAACTGCAGTGAGGAACATCACGGCTCCTCTTCTTAGTTCATTTATTTAATAGCAGATAGATGTTAGAACACATGCAATAAAGCACCTCTGTATTATAATTAATAGTGTACCTTATTATACTCGTCCTCAAAGAGAGACGCCGCGGTTGAAATCCAAGCAAACTTTTTTCAGGGCGACGTAAACATGGACAGGTTGAAACAGAAAATTGTTCTAAACTCTTAATGACTTAAATGTGTCACTTATTTTCATTATTAGACTTTGATTTTGTTGCTAATTGATGAGAGTGTGACTGTCTAAGATAAGATCTGTGACGTGAGCTGTTTTTCTCACTCCCTCCCAGTGAACTCATCGTGGAAACTCTTGACCTATTAGCAGGACGACACTGGTTGATGGTTGACTTCCAGTGGAAACATCTTCAGCCGCTCGAGCAGGTGATGTGTGTTGTGTTGACTCACTTTTTGTCACCACGCCCTCCAGCCTGATGATGTTGGGATGGTCGAACTGGCCCATGATGGACGCCTCGCGCAGGAAGTCCCGCCTCTGTCGCTCCACATATCCTCCTTTGAGAGTCTTGATGGCAACGTTGATCTCCTTCTTCCCGGCGGTTCTCAGGCGACCGCTGCACACCTCGCCGAACTCACCTGAGACAACAGGAAGACGCTTAAAACCTTCACCCATCAGTCAGTTCTCTCCTTGACCGCTTGGGGGCAGTGTTGCAGTTCACATCCCTGCTGGTGAGTTGAACCTCAGACTCTTTCTGACGAGTCTGTTCAACCGTCAGTGTCTGAAGGATCTAGGAAAACATCAACCGTCCTGACACGAGTCATCAGAGAGTCCCTCAGGTGTGCTCACCTGCTCCGATCACCCTCTCGATGCGGATCCTGCTCGGGTCGATCTCCTTGGTGAACTCATGGACTGCTTGTGTGGGGTCTTCGTACGTGTCAGGATCCACGTAAGTCTTGATCCCAGGAAAAGGAACTGAAACAATTTATGAAGTTATTGAAACATCAGATACGAGTCACAAGCATCATCTAGAGCAGCTTCACCGCCAGCACCTCAGAACCCACGTGGACCTGATGGTCACCATAGAGGTCTTGAAGTAAAGGAATACAAGTTTAAATAGAGCAGCTGCTCAATGATTTATCAAAGCCCTTCGTGCTGATCGATGACCATGAAGTGGCCCCGAGTCGTGGCCCCTGATCTAGACTATTGTGAGACTCAAAGTGAACCAGTTTGACACAAAATTCATTCCCTGGTTTGTGTTCCGTGTAAAAACACTTCCACTCATCAGGTCGTAAACTACAGTTAGATAAAACATTCATTTATTTCACTTTTACTTTCGCTCTTGTTGTTTATATTGTGTTTAAAAGTGTGTTATTAACACAGAGTGTTAGTGTAAATACTAACAAACAACTCAACAATTCTGCTTCTTGTCATGAATATGATCAGATTGAAGATCGGATTTTCAGACTCATGATGCCAGACATGAGGAGACACAGATATTGATCATGAGCTGGAAGACGACTTATTCTGTCTGACATTGACCATCGTTTGAACCACAAACACACACATGTACACACACGCTGAGTGAACAGCGAGGTGGTGTGTGTGTCTGTGTGAGTGTGTGTGTGTCTCTGTGTGTGTGTGTGTCTCTGTGTGTGTGTGTGTGTGTCTCTGTGTGTGTGTGTCTCTTTGTGTGTGTGTGTGTGTTTGTGGCTCTGTGTGTGTGTGTGTGTCTGTGTGTGTGTGTGTCTCTGTGTGTGTGTGTGTGTCTCTGTGTGTGTGTGTGTGTGTGTGTCTCTGTGTGTGTGTGTGTCTCTGTGTGTGTGTGTGTGTGTCTCTGTGTGTCTGTGTGTGTGTGTGTGTGTGTGTGTGTCTGTGTGTGTGTGTGTGTGTGTGTCTGTGTGTGTGTCTCTGTGTGTGTGTGTGTCTGTGTGTGTCTGTGAGTGTCTCTGTGTGTGTGTGTGTGTGTGTCTCTGTGTGTGTGTGTGTCTCTGTGTGTGTGTGTGTCTCTGTGTGTGTGTGTGTGTGTGTGTCTCTGTGTGTGTGTGTGTCTCTGTGTGTGTGTGTGTGTGTCTCTGTGTGTCTGTGTGTGTGTGTGTGTGTGTGTGTGTGTGTGTGTGTGTGTGTGTGTGTGTGTCTCTGTGTGTGTGTGTCTCCTGTGTGTGTGTGTGTGTGTGTGTGTGTGTGTCTCTTGTGTGTGTCTCTGTGTGTGTGTGTGTGTGTGTGTCTCTGTGTGTGTGTGTCTCTGTGTGTCTGTGTGTGTGTGTGTGTGTGTGTCTCTGTGTGTGTGTGTGTGTCTCTGTGTGTGTTTCTGTGTGTGTGTGTGTGTGTGTGTGTGTGTGTCTCTGTGTGTGTCTCTGTGTGTGTCTCTGTGTGTGTGTGTGTGTGTGTGTGTCTCTGTGAGTGTCTGTGTGTGTGTGTGTGTGTGTGTCTCTGTGTGTGTGTGTGTGTGTCTCTGTGTGTGTGTGTCTCTCTGTGTGTGTGTGTCTCTCTGTGTGTGTGTGTCTCTGTGTGTGTGTGTGTGTGTGTGTGTGTCTGTGTGTGTGTGTGTGTGTCTGTGTGTGTGTGTGTGTGTGTGTGTGTGTGTCTCTGTGGGTGTGTGTGTGTGTGTGTGTGTGTGTGTGTGTGTGTGTGTGTGTGTGTCTCTGTGTGTGTGTGTGTGTGTGTGTGTGTGTGTGTCTCTGTGTGTGTGTGTGTGTGTGTGTGTGTGTGTGTGTGTGTGTGTGTGTGTGTGTGTGTGTGTGTGTGTGTGTGTGTGTGTGTGTGTGTGTGTGTGTGTGTGTCTCTCTGTGTGTGTGTGTGTGTGTGTGTGTGTGTGTGTGTGTGTGTGTGTGTGTGTGTGTGTGTGTGTGTGTGTGTGTGTGTGTGTGTGTGTGTGTGTGTGTGTGTGTGTGTGTGTGTGCCTGGCAGCCAACCTCCACCTGCTGAAGTGTCCTTGAGCAAAGGTATAAATCTCTAAGAGACGCTGCTGCTCCGACCCTGACCTCGCAGCATGTCCACCAGACTCCGACCGTTCTGATCAATAAAGGATGAAGAAAACAAAACTTCTGATCGTGACTGAAGACGTCAGTCGGATCTGGCCGGAGGTCGACCTTGAGCAGCTCCACATCCAAGACCAGGACTAATGGTTGTCTGAGGCCACGCCCCCTCCAACACCTGACAGTGTCAAACTTTTCCCGGCCTGTCACTCAAAGTGACGTCTTATTCCAGAGACTTGAAGCCTGACTTTGTTCTTCAAACTTCTTCTCGACTCAAACTCTCTGTTTTAACGCTTGAGTTTCAACGGCTCGACATTAAATGTTGAGTTTCAAACAGAAGAGAAGAAGAATGAATAGAACAAACTTGAGTTGAAACCATAGAACGAAGATGTTTCTTTTTTAACGACGTATAAGAGCGACTTTATTTCATCCATTCGTTCTCAGCTGAAGCACAAACACGAGACGTACCTGATCTTGAAAACACATATTATTGTCTTTAAAATAACTTTTTTAACATTATTATCTAAATCTAAATGATCATAAATATTATTGTGTTAAATATAAATGATTTTTAAATGTCATTATATTAAATATCATTATCTTAAATGTGAATATCCTGAACATTATCTTAACTAATATTATCTGAACTATTATTACCTTGATTAATAAGTTTAAAAACCCACCTGGTCCATGTTGGTAACTGTTTCTTCTCTTGTCGTCTGAAGTCAACTTGCTCTTGATGTACCACTGACACCTGCAAACACACAAAGACGCACACATGTACACAAACACATCAGGTGAGATGAACAACAACATTTGTTGGCACTAATACCCTTCAATATTCATTCAACCACTGGATTATAATTGAATAATGTTTTCTCTCGTCTAAGTAACGAGATGCTAGTAACACCTGAAGAAGAGTCGAATGCAGCTTTATTGACACTTGATTTGCTGACGTAATCCAGCAGATAGTCTTTGTGTTTAGCAGATCAAGCTAGGTGAGCTAACGCTCATATTAATGCTAGGTTTAGTCAAGAGTTACAAGAATGGATTTTTAAAAGGGTTTTAAAATGATTCATGACAGGATGAGTTGCCAGAATGCATCATGGGAGACGATGGTAGAAGAATTAAAGTTTTCAACTCAAAATCATGGTCGAGTGTGTTTTAAATTCACTTTTCAAAGTCTTTGTTTATTTATTTTTCAGGAAAAGCAGAAGAATTCAAGCGTATGAAGAAACTTATTGCTGCGTCGTTGACCTCTGACCCTGAGGTCATGACATGAACGTGTCACGATGTCATCGTCAAGATTCTCCCTGGACTTTGATCGTCGTGAGATAAGGTTCAAGTGTCGGCTGGAGGACGTAAACGTTTCCTCAAGGATCTCCAAACTCCCTCGACTCCCTCTCTCTTCAGGAGGCTCCACCGCTGGGATCCTAAGATGTTCCCCAGCCAGAGAGGAGAGCAATGTTTCCATCTGATCCTGGCTCTGTCCACGAGTCTCCTCGCGGCCTCCGACAGGTGGGTCAGGGGGCGTCTAGTCTGGCGGGCGATCAAAG
>JACEEU010000710.1:583286-593286 GCA_016630915.1 Callionymus lyra
TGTAACACAGACATGTTTGATGGACAGGTGTAACACAGACATGTTTGATGGACAGGTGTAACACAGACATGTTTGATGGACAGGTGTAACACAGACATGTTTGATGGACAGGTGTAACACAGACATGTTTGATGGACAGGTGTAACACAGACATGTTTGATGGACAGGTGTAACACAGACATGTTTGATGGACAGGTGTAACACAGACATGTTTGATGGACAGGTGTAACACAGACATGTTTGATGGACAGGTGTAACACAGACATGTTTGATGGACAGGTGTAACACAGACATGTTTGATGGACAGGTGTAACACAGACATCTCCGGTGACATGAGACTCAGACGCTGTTTAATGAATATCATTCATTCATGAAATTGATGAAGTTCATCATCATTCGCTTCAGTTGCTTCTTCTGTCAGAAGAAAATTTAATGAAATTCATTGAATGATGATTTAAAGAATATTGTTAGTAAATTAAATTAATTATATTTCACACTTGATGACTGTGTATAAGTGTGTGTTTGTGTGTGTAAATGTATATCTTTTTAAATTAAACTTGTGGAGCTTTAAGTCTTTTATCTCTGAGGACATTCAATGTCTCTGATCTCTCTCTGGATCAATAATACATCCATTTTCACAGCGACTAAAAGTTGAGATGAAGATGAAAAAGTGGTCATGAAAGAGAAGATTCTTCACGTCTTGCTCAAAAGCACAGCTGCTACTCACAGTCTCCTGTGGTCTGGAACTGGTACTGCGGTGAGTAGGATCTGAATCCCGCCGCCGTGCGGCTGCGAACGCTGAAGATGTAGCAGGTGTTCGGCTTCAAACCCGAGATAATGACGCTCGGAACTTTGGTGCGTGTTGATGAGTAGCTCAGCTGCTCGTGTTCCTGCAGCACACGTTACAAGAGGAACTTCAGCAGAACCTGCTCTAATGCTCTTTACACTATGAAGATAAACACCAGAGCCTTCATGTGGTCCTTCATTAGTCTTCATTCATTTTCTTAGAGTTTCTTTACACAGTTTTAGATTCTAATTCCAATAGTTGAAGTTAAAATCTTCTAAATTCAATCTTTTAATTCGTGGTCTTTTAAATTATAAAATGTTGGTACAATAGTGTCAGACATTATCAACAGAGCACCGAGCTACTGGATCATGTGACCAACATGTCTGAAGATCAACAACTTTTACAGCGTAATATGATCGTAACATGATCGTAATATGATCGTAATATGATCGTAATATGATCGTATCGATTGATGGTAATATGATCGTAATATGATCGTAACATGATCGTAATATGATCGTAATATGATCGTAATATGATCGTAATATGATCGTAATATGATCGTAACATGATCGTAATATGATCGTAATATGATCGTAATATGATCGTATCGATTGATTGTAATATGATCGTAATATGATCGTAACATGATCGTAACATGATCGTAATATGATCGTAATATGATCGTAATATGATCGTATTGATTGATGGTAATATGATCGTAATATGATCGTAATATGATCGTAACATGATCGTAATATGATCGTAATATGATCGTAATATGATCGTATTATGATCGTAACATGATCGTAATATGATCGTAATATGATCGTAATGTGATCGTAATATGATCTTAACATGATCGTAACATGATCATATTATGATCGTACTATGATCGTAATATGATCGTAATATGATGGTAATATGATCGTAACATGATCGTAACATGATCGTAATATGATCGTAATATGATCGTAATATGATCGTAATATGATCGTAATATGATCGTAATATGATCGTAATATGATCGTAATGTGATCGTAATATGATCTTAACATGATCGTAACATGATCATATTATGATCGTACTATGATCGTAATATGATCGTAATATGATCGTAATATGATGGTAACATGATCGTAACATGATCGTAACATGATCGTTATATGATCGTAATATGATCTTAACATGATCGTAACATGATCGTAATATGATGGTAATATGATCGTAACATGATCGTAATATGATCGTTATATGATCGTAACATGATCGTAATATGATCGTAATATGATCGTATCGATTGATCGTAATATGATCGTTATATGATCGTAATATGATCTTAACATGATCGTAACATGATCGTAACATGATCGTTATATGATCGTAACATGATCGTAACATGATCGTTATATGATCGTAATATGATCGTAAAATGATTCTAACATGATCGTAATATGATCGTAACATGATCGTAACATGAGCGTAACATGATCGTAATATGATCGTAACATGATCGTAATGATTGATCGTAACATGATCGTAATATGATCGTAATATGATCGTAATGATTGATCGTAACATGATCGTAACATGATCGTAACATGATCGTAACATGATCGTAATATGATCGTAATGATTGATCGTGAGATCACTGGGAAATCCAAAGCCGTTAAAGCATCAAAGAATTATTATTTTATTGTATTTTACAAAACTTTTATGTCTTTAAGCTCGAGTGGTTTAGTTTGAACAGAAATACAAAAGCAGCCAATCATGCGACGCACAGACGATCATGTGACGATCATCTGTGGAAGCAGAAGATCCAGCAGCTCTGTGCTCTTCTAGTAATGTCTGCGGCTTCATTATAACATGTTCAAATATTGCATTTTTAAAAACGTGTGTTAATTATTGGAATAAGAACAACAAACTTTTTAATATTCTATTTCATAATTCAATAATTTGAGCTTTCAATATGCAAATTATTGATTTTAGTTATAAAAAGAATGTAATTCTTAAAATAAAAAGTTACATTTTAATGTTAAATTAATTTAATATGTGGGAGTAAACCGGAGTATCTGAAGTAAACCCACAAACACGTGAGAACATACGAAACAAGTGAATAAAAATAACTTTTCAACCGTCGTCGACTCAACTCGTGTCAAAGGTCATAAATGTTCAAACTCTCGATACCTTCTCGTAATACTTGAGCTCGTAGTCGAGGACGGGCAGCTGCGTCTGTTCCGGCTGCTGCCAGGAGAGGGCGATGCTGTTGGGAGACGCCCAGTCTTTCTTCACGACCCCGACCAGAGACGGACCTGGAGACGAATACTCAACGTTCAGTCACGAGTATTTATTCTGGAGTATAGATTTATTTCTTATGAAGAAAAACGTTTCTTTACTGAAGTGTTTTTGACGAACAATCATTGATTCAACATCTCAAACAAAACATGATTAGAAGAGGATTGTGTTCGTGGCTGGAGACGGCAGCGTAAAACAACAAAAGATACTTTCAGGACACGTTCAATGACTTCTACGATCGTTACTGGAGACGGCAGCGTAAAACAACAAAAGATACTTTCAGGACACGTTCAATGACTTCTACGATCGTTACTGGAGACGGCAGCGTAAAACAACAAAAGATACTTTCAGGACGCGTTCAATGACTTCTACGATCCCTCCTGGAGACGGCAGCGTAAAACAACAAAAGATACTTTCAGGACACGTTCAATGACTTCTACGATTGTTACTGGAGACGGCAGCGTAAAACAACAAAAGATACTTTCAGGACACGTTCAATGACTTCTACGATCGTTACTGGAGACGGCAGCGTAAAACAACAAAAGATACTTTCAGGACACGTTCAATGACTTCTACGATCGTTACTGGAGACGGCAGCGTAAAACAACAAAAGATACTTTCAGGACACGTTCAATGACTTCTACGATTGTTACTGGAGACGGCAGCGTAAAACAACAAAAGATACTTTCAGGACACGTTCAATGACTTCTACGATCGTTACTGGAGACGGCAGCGTAAAACAACAAAAGATACTTTCAGGACACGTTCAATGACTTCTACGATCGTTACTGGAGACGGGAGCGTAAAACAAGAAAATATACTTTCAGGACACGTTCAATGACTTCTACGATCGTTACTGGAGACGGGAGCGTAAAACAAGAAAATATACTTTCAGGACGCGTTCAATGACTTCTACATCGTTACTGGAGACGGCAGCGTAAAACAACAAAAGATACTTTCAGGACACGTTCAATGACTTCTACAATCGTTACTGGAGACGGCAGCGTAAAACAACAAAAGATACTTTCAGGACACGTTCAATGACTTCTACGGTTGTTACTGGAGACGGCAGCGTAAAACAACAAAAGATACTTTCAGGACACGTTCAATGACTTCTACGATCGTTACTGGAGACGGGAGCGTAAAACAAGAAAATATACTTTCAGGACGCGTTCAATGACTTCTACGGTCGTTACTGGAGACGGCAGCGTAAAACAACAAAAGATACTTTCAGGACACGTTCAATGACTTCTACAATCGTTACTGGAGACGGCAGCGTAAAACAACAAAAGATACTTTCAGGACACGTTCAATGACTTCTACGATCGTTACTGGAGACGGCAGCGTAAAACAACAAAAGATACTTTCAGGACACGTTCAATGACTTCTACGATCGTTACTGGAGACGGCAGCGTAAAACAACAAAAGATACTTTCAGGACACGTTCAATGACTTCTACGATCGTTACTGGAGACGGCAGCGTAAAACAACAAAAGGTACTTTCAGGACACGTTCAATGACTTCTACGGTCGTTACTGGAGATGGCAGCGTAAAACAACAAAAGGTACTTTCAGGACACGTTCAATGACTTCTACGATCGTTACTGGAGACGGGAGCGTAAAACAAGAAAATATACTTTCAGGACGCGTTCAATGACTTCTACATCGTTACTGGAGACGGCAGCGTAAAACAACAAAAGATACTTTCAGGACACGTTCAATGACTTCTATGATCGTTACTGGAGACGGCAGCGTAAAACAACAAAAGATACTTTCAGGACACGTTCAATGACTTCTATGATCGTTACTGGAGACGGCAGCGTAAAACAACAAAAAGATACTTTCAGGACACGTTCAATGACTTCTACGATCGTTACTGGAGACGGCAGCGTAAAACAACAAAAGATACTTTCAGGACACGTTCAATGACTTCTACGATCGTTACTGGAGACGGCAGCGTAAAACAACAAAAAGATACTTTCAGGACACGTTCAATGACTTCTACGATCGTTACTGGAGACGGCAGCGTAAAACAACAAAAGATACTTTCAGGACACGTTCAATGACTTCTACGATCGTTACTGGAGACGGCAGCGTAAAACAACAAAAGATACTTTCAGGACACGTTCAATGACTTCTACGATCGTTACTGTAGACGGCAGCGTAAAACAACAAAAGATACTTTCAGGACACGTTCAATGACTTCTACGATCGTTACTGGAGACGGCAGCGTAAAACAACAAAAGATACTTTCAGGACACGTTCAATGACTTCTACGATCGTTACTGGAGACGGCAGCGTAAAACAACAAAAGATACTTTCAGGACACGTTCAATGACTTCTACGGTCGTTACTGGAGATGGCAGCGTAAAACAACAAAAGGTACTTTCAGGACACGTTCAATGACTTCTACGATCGTTACTGGAGACGGGAGCGTAAAACAAGAAAATAGACTTTCAGGACACGTTCAATGACTTCTACATCGTTACTGGAGACGGCAGCGTAAAACAACAAAAGATACTTTCAGGACACGTTCAATGACTTCTATGATCGTTACTGGAGACGGCAGCGTAAAACAACAAAAGATACTTTCAGGACACGTTCAATGACTTCTACTGTCGTTACTGGAGACGGCAGCATAAAACAACAAAAGATACTTTCAGGACACGTTCAATGACTTCTACAATCGTTACTGGAGACGGCAGCGTAAAACAACAAAAGATACTTTCAGGACGCGTTCAATGACTTCTACGATCGTTACTGGAGACGGCAGCGTAAAACAACAAAAGATACTCTCAGGACACGTTCAATGACTTCTACGATCGTTACTGGAGACGGTAGCGTAAAACAACAAAAGATACTTTCAGGACACGTTCAATGACTTCTACGGTCGTTACTGGAGACGGCAGCTGCACAAAAACAACAAAAGATACTTTCAGGACACGTTCAATGACTTCTACGATCGTTACTGGAGACGGCAGCGTAAAACAACAAAAGGTACTTTCAGGACACGTTCAATGACTTCTACGGTTGTTACTGGAGACGGCAGCGTAAAACAACAAAAGATACTTTCAGGACACGTTCAATGACTTCTATGATCGTTACTGGAGACGGCAGCGTAAAACAACAAAAGATACTTTCAGGACACGTTCAATGACTTCTACGATCGTTACTGGAGACGGCAGCGTAAAACAACAAAAGATACTTTCAGGACACGTTCAATGACTTCTACGATCGTTACTGGAGACGGCAGCGTAAAACAACAAAAGATACTTTCAGGACACGTTCAATGACTTCTATGATCGTTACTGGAGACGGCAGCGTAAAACAACAAAAGATACTTTCAGGACACGTTCAATGACTTCTACGATCGTTACTGGAGACGGCAGCGTAAAACAACAAAAGATACTTTCAGGACACGTTCAATGACTTCTACGATCGTTACTGGAGACGGGAGCGTAAAACAAGAAAATATACTTTCAGGACGCGTTCAATGACTTCTACGATCGTTACTGGAGACGGCAGCGTAAAACAACAAAAGATACTTTCAGGACACGTTCAATGACTTCTATGATCGTTACTGGAGACGGCAGCGTAAAACAACAAAAGATACTTTCAGGACACGTTCAATGACTTCTACGGTCGTTACTGGAGACGGCAGCATAAAACAACAAAAGATACTTTCAGGACGCGTTCAATGACTTCTACAATCGTTACTGGAGACGGCAGCGTAAGACAACAAAAGATACTTTCAGGACACGTTCAATGACTTCTACGATCGTTACTGGAGACGGCAGCGTAAAACAACAAAAGATACTTTCAGGACACGTTCAATGACTTCTACGATCGTTACTGGAGACGGCAGCGTAAAACAACAAAAGATACTTTCAGGACACGTTCAATGACTTCTACGATCGTTACTGGAGACGGCAGCGTAAAACAACAAAAGATACTTTCAGGACACGTTCAATGACTTCTATGATCGTTACTGGAGACGGCAGCGTAAAACAACAAAAGATACTTTCAGGACACGTTCAATGACTTCTATGATCGTTACTGGAGACGGCAGCGTAAAACAACAAAAGATACTTTCAGGACACGTTCAATGACTTCTACGGTCGTTACTGGAGACGGCAGCATAAAACAACAAAAGATACTTTCAGGACACGTTCAATGACTTCTACAATCGTTACTGGAGACGGCAGCGTAAAACAACAAAAGATACTTTCAGGACACGTTCAATGACTTCTACAATCGTTACTGGAGACGGCAGCGTAAAACAACAAAAGATACTCTCAGGACACGTTCAATGACTTCTACGGTCGTTACTGGAGACGGCAGCGTAAAACAACAAAAGATACTTTCAGGACACGTTCAATGACTTCTACGGTCGTTACTGGAGACGGCAGCGTAAAACAACAAAAGATACTTTCAGGACACGTTCAATGACTTCTACGATCGTTACTGGAGACGGCAGCGTAAAACAACAAAAGATACTTTCAGGACACGTTCAATGACTTCTACGATCAAAAGATACTTTCAGGACACGTTCAATGACTTCTACGATCGTTACTGGAGACGGCAGCGTAAAACAACAAAAGATACTTTCAGGACACGTTCAATGACTTCTACGATCGTTACTGGAGACGGCAGCGTAAAACAACAAAAGATACTTTCAGGACATGTTCAATGACTTCTACGGTCGTTACTGGAGACGGCAGCGTAAAACAACAAAAGATACTTTCAGGACACGTTCAATGACTTCTACGATCGTTACTGGAGACGGCAGCGTAAAACAACAAAAGATACTTTCAGGACACGTTCAATGACTTCTACGATCGTTACTGGAGACGGCAGCGTAAAACAACAAAAGATACTTTCAGGACACGTTCAATGACTTCTATGATCGTTACTGTAGACGGCAGCGTAAAACAACAAAAGATACTTTCAGGACACGTTCAATGACTTCTATGATCGTTACTGTAGATGGCAGCGTAAAACAACAAAAGATACTTTCAGGACACGTTGAATGACTTCTACGATCGTTACTGGAGACGGCAGCGTAAAACAACAAAAGATACTTTCAGGACACGTTCAATGACTTCTACAATCGTTACTGGAGACGGCAGCGTAAGACAACAAAAGATACTTTCAGGACACGTTCAATGACTTCTACGATCGTTACTGGAGACGGCAGCGTAAAACAACAAAAGATACTTTCAGGACACGTTCAATGACTTCTACAATTGTTACTGGAGACGGCAGCGTAAAACAAGAAAATATACTTTAAGGACGCGTTCAATGACTTCTATGATCGTTACTGGAGACGGCAGCGTAAAACAACAAAAGATACTTTCAGGACACGTTGAATGACTTCTACGATCGTTACTGGAGACGGCAGCGTAAAACAACAAAAGATACTTTCAGGACACGTTGAATGACTTCTACGATCGTTACTGGAGACGGCAGCGTAAAACAACAAAAGATACTTTCAGGACACGTTCAATGACTTCTACGATCGTTACTGGAGACGGCAGCGTAAAACAACAAAGAATCTCTTGAGAAGAAGTCGTGTTTTAGTTCAACACAAACTAATGAAGTCTTTCAACAAGTCTTTCAACGCACACACTCTCACACATACACCCACTCTCACACATGCACACAGAAACAGGTGTACACACACACACACACACACACACATACACACACACACATACACACACTGTAGATAAACACTGATTAAAACGATGATTAAACTGCGTCGATGAACTGATCGAGACAATAATGTTGATTCAGATAATCATGAAAGTAACACACTCTGGAGCAGATGATGACAAAAGTCTGGATGATGAAGATGACGAGAGGGTCAAAGGTCACGGCATCATTTGAATGATGAGGCTTTGACACGTGACATGAAGATAGTTTCACGAGTGTGTGATCAGAACACGTGTGAACATGAAACACAAGATTCTTCAAACATGTTTAAACAATGATTCGTCCTCGTCGTTGTTCTTCAGGTCAGTGATGCTGGGAATGTTTTCATCTTCTGACTCGAAGGTCAAAGTTGAGCTTCACTGAACATGATGAAGCTTCTGACACCAGCCTCTGCTGGCGGGTCCGACCCGGACCTCCCCCTTCACCCGACTCTTGAATCTCACACTTTCCTGCTGAAAGTCCTTCAATAGCTTTGATTGATGACAAACGTTTCTCCTCCTCGTGAAGGTCAAGAGGTCGAGGAGGTCGAGGAGGTCAAGAGGTCGAGAGTTAATCTGCCTCAGAGTTCAGCTTCAGACTCACAGAAGAAAATAGTCTTGGAAGATTTTTAGAAGTAAAACATGTATTTTTCATGTTTGTTGTTTGATTCAAAGTTAAATGTTCATTTTATTATATAAAGATATATAAAGTTATATAACAATATTACAATATCAATCTATTGTTAGTGTTTAAAGTTTTTAAAGCAGCAATAAGTAAGATTGAAAATATTGTTGTGGCTTCCTGTTGAACCGTTGCCAAGTACAACATGTACATTTGTTTACACAACAAGATAAGGTTTTACTTTCAGGTTAAAAAGTCTGTACTTTATTGAAAAACTCTCTGATGTTAAAAACATGTTATAAACAAAAACATTCAAACGTGTTTCTTGAAAAGATACTTTTATATTTATTTACAACTTCAAATACATGGAGTTTTTTTTAGATTATATTCATAAATAGTATTTTCACATCTAAGATATTTCATGTTCATCCATATATACACGGGGCAGTGGTCAGTGCGCCTCACAGCGAGAAGGTTGATGGTTCACTTCCAGGTCAGGAGTCGACTCATGACCTTTCTGTGTAGAGTGTGTTCTCGTCGTGTTAGTGGGTTTACTCCGGACACTCCGGTTTCCTCCCACAGTCCACAAACATACAGAGGTTGA
>JACEEU010000710.1:595786-613286 GCA_016630915.1 Callionymus lyra
TTGATGTGTTGATGTGTTGATGTGTTGATGTGTTGATGTGTTGATGTGTTGATGTGTTGATGTGTTGATGTGTTGATGTGTAGTTGTGTTGATGTGTTGATGTGTAGTTGTGTTGATGTGTTGATGTGTTGATGTGTTGATGTGTTGATGTGTTGATGTGTTGATGTGTAGTTGTGTTGATGTGTTGATGTGTAGTTGTGTTGATGTGTTGATGTGTTGATGTGTTGATGTGTTGATGTGTTGATGTGTTGATGTGTTGATGTGTAGTTGTGTTGATGTGTAGTTGTGTTGATGTGTTGATGTGTAGTTGTGTGATGTGTTGTGTGCTGTTGTGTGGAGTCCCTCAAGGTTCTGTTCTGGGTCCTTTATTGTTTTTGCTGTACTTGATTCCCTTCGGTAAAATCATTCAGAGATTTCCAGATGTTTCTTATCACATTTTTGCTGATGACATCCAGCTCTACTGCTCTTTTGATCCAACTGAGCTCCAGAGGCTGAACTTAGTCAATTGTTTGCTAGAAATCAAATAATGAGTGAAAACACTTTACAGCTAAATGTGGACAAAACTGAAACTCTGGTGATTGTTGATGATAAGATTCCAGGGTTGAGTCAGTACTTGGGTGACTTATGTCAGTCTGTCAAACTGAGCCTGAGAAACCTGGGTGTTGTATTTGATAAAGTCATGTCTCTTGTTCAACACTGAAGAAAACTGACCAGAAACTGTTTCCTTCAACTGAGAAAAATCTCTAAACTTAGGAAAATGTTGTCACAACATGATCTGGATCTTATAATCCATGCGTTTGTTTCTTCTCGTCTGGACTATTGTAACAGTTTGTTTTCATGTCTTAACAAGAAGGATCGTCTCGCCTGCAGTTGATTCAGAATTCTGAGCCGCTCTAGTAGAAGAACTCACATTTCTCCTTCAAACTCTTCACTGGCTTCCAGTTTCTTTCAGGATCAACTTTAAAATTCTAGTTCTTACTTTCAGATCTATTCATGGTCAGACCTTCCATCAGTGATCTGATCCAGACTTACACCCCAGCTCGGGCTCTGAGGTCAGAATCTACTGATGGTTCCACGCACACGGTTCAGGACCAGAGGAGAGAAATCTTTTCAGGCTGTTGCTCCTAAGCTTTGGAACGATCTTCTCTCTCTTTGCTCTTGATGATCTACTGACTCCTTTAAGAAACATCTGTGTTTGATGATCTACTGACTCCTTCAAGAAACATGTGTGTTTGATGATCTACTGACTCCTTCAAGAAACATGTGTGTTTGATGATCTACTGACTCCTTCAAGAAACATCTGTGTTTGATGATCTACTGACTCCTTCAAGAAACATCTGTGTTTGATGATCTACTGACTCCTTCAAGAAACATCTGTGTTTGATGATCTACTGACTCCTTCAAGAAACATGTGTGTTTGATGATCTACTGACTCCTTCAAGAAACATCTGTGTTTGATGATCTACTGACTCCTTCAAGAAACATCTGTGTTTGATGATCTACTGACTCCTTCAAGAAACATCTGTGTTTGATGATCTACTGACTCCTTCAAGAAACATGTGTGTTTGATGATCTACTGACTCCTTTAAGAAACATGTGTGTTTGATGATCTACTGACTCCTTCAAGAAACATCTGTGTTTGATGATCTACTGACTCCTTCAAGAAACATGTGTGTTTGATGATCTACTGACTCCTTCAAGAAACATCTGTGTTTGATGATCTACTGACTCCTTCAAGAAACATGTGTGTTTGATGATCTACTGACTCCTTCAAGAAACATCTGTGTTTGATGATCTACTGACTCCTTTAAGAAACATGTGTGTTTGATGATCTACTGACTCCTTCAAGAAACATCTGTGTTTGATGATCTACTATTTAGACATGTGTTTGATGATCTACTGACTCCTTCAAGAAACATGTGTGTTTGATGATCTACTGACTCCTTCAATGAAACATCTGTGTTTGATGATCTACTGACTCCTTCAAGAAACATGTGTGTTTGATGATCTACTGACTCCTTCAAGAAACATCTGTGTTTGATGATCTACTGACTCCTTCAAGAAACATGTGTGTTTGATGATCTACTGACTCCTTCAAGAAACACTTTTTGATGATCTACTGACTCCTTCAAGAAACATGTGTGTTTGATGATCTACTGACTCCTTCAAGAAACATCTGTGTTTGATGATCTACTGACTCCTTCAAGAAAAGACATCTGTGTTTGATGATCTACTGACTCCTTCAAGAAACATGTGTGTTTGATGATCTACTGACTCCTTCAAGAAACATGTGTGTTTGATGATCTACTGACTCCTTCAAGAAACATCTTTATGACTGTGTTTGATGATCTACTGACTCCTTCAAGAAACATGTGTGTTTGATGATCTACTGACTCCTTCAAGAAACATCTGTGTTTGATGATCTACTGACTCCTTCAAGAAACATCTGTGTTTGATGATCTACTGACTCCTTCAAGAAACATGTGTGTTTGATGATCTACTGACTCCTTCAAGAAACATCTGTGTTTGATGATCTACTGACTCCTTCAAGAAACATCTGTGTTTGATGATCTACTGACTCCTTCAAGAAACATCTGTGTTTGATGATCTACTGACTCCTTCAAGAAACATCTCTGTGTTTGATGATCTACTGACTCCTTCAAGAAACATCTGTGTTTGATGATCTACTGACTCCTTTAAGAAACATCTTAAGACGTTTCTATTTGTTCAGGCTTTTCCTTGAATTTCTGGAACTCCTGTGTTGTTCTCAGTATTATCTTGATCTTTAAAGTATATACTTTATTTAATATTGTTTTGATTGTTTAAGCGCTTTGTGACCCTGGTCTGGAAAAGCTCTATATAAATAAATATTACTTACTTACTTACTTACTTAGTTGTGTTGATGTGTAGTTGTGTTGATGTGTTGATGTGTAGTTGTGTTGATGTGTTGATGTGTAGTTGTGTTGATGTGTTGATGTGTTGATGTGTAGTTGTGTTGATGTGTTGATGTGTAGTTGTGTTGATGTGTTGATGTGTAGTTGTGTTGATGTGTTGATGTGTTGATGTGTTGATGTGTAGTTGTGTTGATGTGTTGATGTGTAGTTGTGTTGATGTGTTGATGTGTTGATGTGTTGATGTGTTGATGTGTTGATGTGTTGATGTGTAGTTGTGTTGATGTGTTGATGTGTTGATGTGTAGTTGTGTTGATGTGTTGATGTGTTGATGTGTTGATGTGTTGATGTGTTGATGTGTTGATGTGTAGTTGTGTTGATGTGTTGATATGTAGTTGTGTTGATGTGTTGATGTGTTGATGTGTAGTTGTGTTGATGTGTTGATGTGTTGATGTGTTGATGTGTTGATGTGTAGTTGTGTTGATGTGTAGTTGTGTTGATGTGTTGATGTGTTGATGTGTTGATGTGTTGATGTGTAGTTGTGTTGATGTGTTGATGTGTTGATGTGTTGATGTGTAGTTGTGTTGATGTGTTGATGTGTTGATGTGTAGTTGTGTTGATGTGTTGATGTGTTGATGTGTTGATGTGTTGATGTGTTGATGTGTAGTTGTGTTGATGTGTTGATGTGTTGATGTGTTGATGTGTTGATGTGTAGTTGTGTTGATGTGTTGATGTGTTGATGTGTAGTTGTGTTGATGTGTAGTTGTGTTGATGTGTTGATGTGTTGATGTGTTGATGTGTTGATGTGTTGTTGTGTTGATGTGTTGATGTGTTGATGTGTTGATGTGTAGTTGTGTTGATGTGTTGATGTGTTGATGTGTTGATGTGTTGATGTGTAGTTGTGTTGATTTTGATGATGTGTTGATGTGTGTGATGTGTTGATGTGTTGATGTGTTGATGTGTTGATGTGTTGATGTGTTGATGTGTGCTGATGCTAGTGATGTGTTGATGTGTTGATGTGTTGATGTGTTGATGTGTTGATGTGTTGATGTTGATGTGTTGATGTGTTGTTGTGTTGATTGTGTTGATGTGTTGATGTGTAGTTGTGTTGATGTGTTGATGTGTTGATGTGTAGTTGTGTTGATGTGTGTTGATGTGTGTTGATGTGTTTGATGTGTTGATGTGTTGATGTGTGTTGATGTGTTGATGTGTTGATGTGTTGATGTGTTGATGTGTTGATGTGTGTTGATGTGTTGATGTGTTGATGTGTTGATGTGTTGATGTGTTGATGTTGATGTGTTGATGTGTTGATGTGTTGATGTGTTGATGTGTAGTTGTGTTGATGTGTTGATTGTTGATGTGTTGATGTGTTGATGTGTTGATGTGTTGATGTGTGTGTTGATGTGTTGATGTGTAGTTGTGTTGATGTGTTGATGTGTTGATGTGTAGATGTGTTGATGTGTTGATGTGTTGATGTGTTGATGTGTTGATGTGATGTAGTTGTGTTGATGTGTTGATGTGTGTTGTTGATGTGTTGATGTGTTGATGTGTTGATTGTTGATGTGTAGTTGTGTTGATGTGTTGATGTGTAGTTGTGTTGATGTGTTGATGTGTTGATGTGTTGATTGTGTTGATGTGTTGATGTGTTGATGTGTTGATGTGTAGGTTGATGTGTTGATGTGTTAGATGTGTTGATGTGTTGATGTGTTGATGTGTTGATGTGTTGATGTGTTGATGTGTTGATTGTGTTGATGTGTGTTGATGTGTTGATGTGGTTGTGTTGATGTGTTGATGTGTTGATTGTTGATGTGTTGATGTGTTGATTGTGTTGATGTGTTGATGTGTTGATGTGTTGATGTGTTGATGTGTTGATGTGTTGATGTGTGTTGATGTGTTGATGTGTTGATGTGTTGATGTGTTGATGTGTTGTTGTTGTTGTGTTGATGTGTTGATGTGTTGATGTGTTGATGTGTTGATGTGTTAGTTGTGTTGATGTGTTGATGTGTTGATGTGTTGATGTGTTGATGTGTTGATGTGTTGATGTGTTGATGTGTTGATGTGTTGTTGTGTTGATGTGTTGATGTGTAGTTGTGTTGATGTGTTGATGTGTTGATGTGTTGATGTGTTGATGTGTTGATGTGTTTGATGTGTTGATGTGTTGATGTGTTGTGTGATTGTTGTGTTGATGTGTTGATGTGTTGATGTGTAGTTGTGTTGATGTGTTGATGTGTTGATGTGTTGTTGTGTTGATGTGTTGATGTGTTGATGTGTTGATGTGTTGATGTGTTGATGTGTTGTTGTGTTGATGTGTTGATGTGTTGATGTGTTGATGTGTTGATGTGTTGATGTGTTGATGTGTTGATGTGTTGATGTGTTGATGTGTAGTTGTGTTGATGTGTTGATGCTGATGTGTTGATGTGTTGATGTGTTGATGTGTTGATGTGTTGATGTGTTGTGTTGATGTGTTGATGTGTTGATGTGTTGATGTGTTGATGTGTTGATGTGTTGATGTGTAGTTGTGTTGATGTGTTGATGTGTTGATGTGCTAGTTGTGTTGATGTGTTGATGTGTTGATGTGTTGATGTGTTGATGTGTTGATGTGTGTGAGTTGTGTTGATGTGTTGATGTGTTGATGTGTAGCTGTGTTGATGTGTTGATGTGTTGATGTGTTGATGTGTTGATTGTTGATGTGTTGATGTGTTGTGTTGATGTGTTGATGTGTTGATGTGTTGATGTGTTGATGTGTTGATGTGTTGATGTGTTGATGTGTTGATGTGTTGATGTGTTGATGTGTTGATGTGTTGATTGTGTTGATGTGTTTGATTGTGTTGATGTGTTGATGTGTTGATGTGTAGTTGTGTTGATGTGTTGATGTGTTGATGTGTTGATGTGTTGATGTGTATGTTGTGTTGATGTGTTGATGTGTAGATGTGTTGATGTGTTGATGTGTTGATGTGATGTTGATGTGTTGATGTGTTGATGTGTTGATGTGTTGTTGATGTGTTGATGTGTTAGTTGTGTTGATGTGTTGATGTGTTGATGTGTTGATGTGTTGATGTGTTGATGTGTTGATGTGTTGATGTGTTGATGTGTTGATGTGTTGATGTGTTGTGTTGATTGTTGATGTGTTGATGTGTTGATGTGTTGATGTGTTGATGTGTTGATGTGTTGATGTGTTGATGTGTTGATGTGTTGATGTGTGTGTGTTGATGTGTTGATGTGTTGATGTGTTGATGTGTTGATGTGTTGATGTGTTGATGTGTTGATGTGTTGATGTGTTGATGTGTTGATGTGTTGATGTGTTGATGTGTTGATGTGTAGTTGTGTTGATGTGTTGATGTGTAGTTGTGTTGATGTGTTGATGTGTTGATGTGTTGATGTGTGTTGATGTGTTGATGTGTTGATGTGTTGATGTGTTGATGTGTTTGATGTGTTGATGTGTTGATGTGTTGATGTGTTGATGTGGAGTTGTGTTGATGTGTTGATGTGTTGATGTGTTGATGTGTTGATGTGTTGATGTGTTGATGTGTTGATGTGTTGATGTGTTGATGTGTTGATGTGTTGATGTGTAGTTGTGTTGATGTGTTGATGTGTTGATGTGTTGATGTGTAGTTGTGTTGATGTGTTGATGTGTAGTTGTGTTGATGTGTTGATGTGTTGATGTGTAGTTGTGTTGATGTGTTGATGTGTTGATGTGTTGATGTGTTGATGTGTTGATGTGTTGATGTGTTGATGTGTTGATGTTGTTGTGTTGATGTGTTGATGTGTTGATGTGTTGATGTGTTGATGTGTTGATGTGTTGATGTGTTGATGTGTTGATGTGTTGATGTGTTGATGTGTTGATGTGTTGATGTGTTGATGTTGATGTGTTGATGTGTTGATGTGTTGATGTGTTGATGTGTTGATGTTGATTGTTGATGTGTTGATGTGTAGTTGTGTTGATGTGTTGAGTGTGATGTGTTGATGTGTTGATGTGTTGATGTGTTGATGTGTTGATGTGTTGATGTGTTGATGTGTTGATGTGTTGATGTGTTGATGTGTTGATGTGTTGATGTGTTGATGTGTTGATGTGTTGATGTGTTGATGTGTTGATGTGTTGATGTGTTGATGTGTGTGTTGATGTGTTGATGTGTTGATGTGTTGATGTGTTGATGTGTTGATGTGTTGATGTGTTGATGTGTTGATGTGTAGTTGTGTTGATGTGTTGATTGTTGATGTGTTGATGTTGATGTGTTGATTGTGTTGATGTGTTGATGTGTTGATGTGTTGATGTGTTGATGTTAGATGTGTTGATGTGTTGATGTGTTGATGTGTTGATGTGTTGATGTGTTGATGTGTTGATGTGTTGATGTGTAGTTGTGTTGATGTGTTGATGTGTTGATGTGTTGATGTGTTGATGTGGTTGATGTTGATGTGTTGATGTGTTGATTGTTGATGTGTTGTGTTGATGTGTTGATGTGTTGTTGTGTTGATGTGTTGATGTGTTGATGTGTTGATGTGTTGATGTGTTGATGTGTTGTTGATGTGTTGATGTGTTGATGTGTTGATGTGTTGATGTGTTGATGTGTTGATGTGTTGATGTGTTGATGTGTTGATGTGTTGATGTGTTGATGTGTTGATGTGTTGATGTGTTGATGTGTTGATGTGTTGATGTGTTGATGTGTTGATGTGTTGATGTGTTGATGTGTTGATGTGTGTTGATGTGTTGATGTGTTGATGTGTTGATGTGTTTGATGTGTTGTGTTGATGTGTTGATGTGTTGATGTGTTGATGTGTTGATGTGTTGATGTGTTGATGTGTTGATGTGTTGATGTGTTGATGTGTTGATGTGTTGATGTGTTGATGTGTTGATGTGTTGTTGTGTTGATGTGTTGATGTGTTGATGTGTTGATGTGTTGATGTGTTGATGTGTTGATGTGTTGATGTGTTGATGTGTTGATGTGTTGATGTGTTGATGTGTTGATGTGTTGATGTGTTGATGTGTTGATGTGTTGATGTGTTGATGTGTTGATGTGTTGATGTGTTGATGTGTTGATGTGTTGATGTGTTGATGTGTTGATGTGTTGATGTGTTGATGTGTTGATGTGTTGATGTGTTGTTGATGTGTTGATGATGTGTTGATGTGTTGATGTGTTGATGTGTTGATGTGTTGATGTGTTGATGTGTTGATGTGTTGATGTGTTGATGTGTTGATGTGTTGATGTGTTGATGTGTTGATGTGTTGATGTGTAGTTGTGTTGATGTGTTGATGTGTTGATGTGTTGATGTGTTGATGTGTTGATGTGTTGATGTGTTGATGTGTTGATGTGTTGATGTGTTGTGTTGTGTTGATGTGTTGATGTGTTGATGTGTTGATGTGTTGATGTGTTGATGTGTTGTTGTGTTGATGTGTTGATGTGTTGATGTGTTGATGTGTTGATGTGTTGATGTGTTTGGGTGATGTGTTTGATGTGTGTTGTGTTGATGTGTTGCGTGTGTGTTGCTTTGTGTTTCGTTGTGTTTCGTTGTGTTGTGCGTTGTGTTTCTTTGTGTTTCGTTGTGTTTCGTTGTGTTTCGTTGTGTTTCGTTGTGTTTCTTTGTGTTTCTTTGTGTTTCGTTGTGTTTCGTTGTGTTTCTTTGTGTTTCTTTGTGTTTCGTTGTGTTTCTTTGTGTGTCGTTGTGTTTCGTTGTGTTTCGTTGTGTTTCTTTGTGTTTCTTTGTGTTTCTTTGTGTTTCGTTGTGTTTCTTGGTGTTTCTTTGTGTGTCGTTGTGTTTCTTGTGTTTGTGTCTTTGTGTTTCTTTGTGTTTCTTTGTGTTTGTGTCGTTGTGTTTCGTTGTGTTTCGTTGTGTTTCGTTGTGTTTTGTTGTGTTTCGTTGTGTTTCTTTGTGTTTCGTTGTGTTTCGTTGTGTTTCGTTGTGTTTCTTTGTGTTTCGTTGTGTTTCGTTGTGTTTCGTTGTGTTTCGTAGTGTTTTGTTGTGTTTCGTTGTGTTTCTTTGTGTTTCGTTGTGTTTCTTTGTGTGTCGTTGTGTTTCGTTGTGTCTCGTAGTGTTTCGTTGTGTTTCGTTGTGTTTCTTTGTGTGTCGTTGTGTTTCGTTGTGTTTCGTTGTGTTTCTTTGTGTTTCGTTGTGTTTTGTTGTGTTTCGTAGTGTTTTGTTGTGTTTCGTTGTGTTTCGTTGTGTTTCTTTGTGTGTCGTTGTGTTTCGTTGTGTCTCGTAGTGTTTCGTTGTGTGTCGTTGTGTTTCTTTGTGTGTCGTTGTGTTTCGTTGTGTCTTGTAGTGTTTCGTTGTGTTTCGTAGTGTTTCGTTGTGTGTCGTTGTGTTTCGTTGTGTCTCGTAGTGTTTCGTTGTGTGTCGTTGTGTTTCTTTGTGTGTCGTTGTGTCTCGTAGTGTTTCGTTGTGTTTCGTTGTGTCTCGTAGTGTTTCGTTGTGTTTCGTTGTGTTACGTTGTGTTTCGTTGTGTCTCGTAGTGTTTCGTTGTGTTTCGTTGTGTGTCGTAGTGTGTCGTTGTGTGTCGTAGTGTTTCGTTGTGTCTCGTAGTGTTTCGTTGTGTTTCGTTGTGTCTCGTAGTGTTTCGTTGTGTTTCGTTGTGTCTCGTAGTGTTTCGTTATGTTTCGTTGTGTGTCGTAGTGTGTCGTTGTGTGTCGTAGTGTTTCGTTGTGTCTCGTAGTGTTTCGTTGTGTGTTGTAGTGTGTCGTAGTGTGTCGTTGTGTTGTGTTTGTGACGAGGTCACTGAAGGTCGTCTCACCGCTCTGGTCGGTGCTGACGGTGACGAGTGCGACCTGGCGCGGGAACACGCCGGCGCCCGACACCCCGTTGAGCGCCTCGACCTCGAAGGTGTAGTTGGCGTCGGCGCTGAAGTCCATGACGGTGACGGCGGTGCCGCTCAGACCCGACGCCCGCGGCAGGAAGTGCAGCTCGGCGTCGCAGCGGCGGCAGCGTTCGGACGCGTCGCAGCGGCGGCAGCGCACGTCGTACGTCACGTCACGCCGTCCCCCCGGGTCGCTGGGACGCGTCCAGGTCAGCACCAGACACGTGTCGTTCAAGGTGAAGGTCACGCCACGCGGCGCAGACGGAGGACCTGATGGAGGACACGTGTGTCAACACCACCTCACACACGCTGATGTTTGCAGTGCATTATGGGAAGTTTCGTCATGAAAATATAAACATATATTTTTAAATGAAATAATCCTCAGATGAGAGTCAATCCAGGTGCATTATGGGAAATGTCTGGAGATCTTTAATATATTTTCAAATCATTGAAATCTTTCTGCCCCTTTCTTTTGACCTTTGACCCTTCATGGGAGGTCAGTAGTTCATGATCTTTGGATTATTTTCTCTTCAGTGTCAAAGGTCAACATTTATTTATGTGTTTGTGTTTCAAACTTTACTTTACATTACAGTTACACACAACTGCTGTACATACACACACACTTACAGTTACACACAACTGCTGTACACACACACACACTTACAGTTACACACAACTGCTGTACACACACACACACTTACAGTTACACACAACTGCTGTACAGACTGTGTGTAACTGTAAGTTATATACACACACACACACACACACACACACACACACACACACACACACACACACACACACACACACACACACACTTACAGTTACACACAACTGCTGTACACACACACACACTTACAGTTACACACAACTGCTGTACACACACACACACACTTACAGTTACACACAACTGCTGTACACACACACACACTTACAGTTACACACAACTGCTGTACACACACACACACTTACAGTTACACACAACTGCTGTACAGACTGTGTGTAACTGTAAGTTATATACACACACACACACACACACACACACACACACACACACACACACACACACACACACACACACACACACACACACACACACACACACACACACACACACACACACACACACACACACACACACACACACACACACACACACACACACACACACACACACACACTCACACACACACTCTCTCTCTCATTCTTTCTCTCTCTCTCTTCACACAAAAGCTCCTCCTCTCTTCTCTACTCTGTCATTCTTTCTTTCTTTATCTCCTCCTGACTTTATCAGCATCACTTCATCTGTTCTCCTGGAGAATCACTTCCCTCTGAGCATCAATCAACCTCCACCAGGGGGCGATCACTATCATCCTCATCCCTCCTTCATCCTCATCCCTCCTTCATCCTCATCCTTCCTTCATCCTCATCCCTCCTTCATCCTCATCCCTCCTTCATCCTCATCCCTTCTCATCCCTCCTTCATCCTCATCGCTCCTTCATCCTCATCCCTCCTCATCTCTCCTTCATCCCTCCTTCATCCTCATCCCTCCTTCATCCTCATCCCTCCTCATCCTCATCCCTCCTTCATCCTCATCCCTCCTTCATCCTCATCCCTCCTTCATCCTCATCCCTCCTCATCCTCATCCCTCCTTCATCCTCATCCCTCCTTCATCCCTCCTTCATCTTCATCCCTCCTCATCCTCATCCCTCCTTCATCCTCATCCCTCCTTCATCCTAATCCCTCCTTCAGCCTCATTCCTCCTTCATCGTCATCCCTCCTTCATCTTCATCTCTCCTTCATCCCTCCTTCAGCCTCATTCCTCCTTCATCATCATCCTTCCTTCAGCCTCATCCCTCCTCATCCTCATCCCTCCTTCATCCTCATCCTTCCTTCATCCTCATCCCTCCTTCATCCTCATCCCTCCTCATCCTCATCCCTCCTTCATCCTCATCCCTCCTTCATCCTCATCTCTCCTTCATCCTCATCCCTCCTCATCCTCATCCCTCCTTCATCCTCATCCTTCCTTCATCCTCATCCCTCCTTCATCCTCATCCTTCTTTCATCCTCATCCCTCCTTCATCCTCATCCCTCCTCATCCTCATCCCTCCTTCATCTTCATCTCTCCTTCATCCCTCCTTCAGCCTCATTCCTCCTTCATCGTCATCCTTCCTTCAGCCTCATCCCTCCTCATCCTCATCCCTCCTTCATCCTCATCCCTCCTTCAGCCTCATCCCTCCTCATCCTCATCCCTCCTTCATCCTCATCCTTCCTTCATCCTCATCCCTCCTCATCCTCATCCCTCCTTCATCCTCATCCCTCCTTCATCCTCATCTCTCCTTCATCCTCATCCCTCCTCATCCTCATCCCTCATCCTCATCCCTCCTTCCTCATCCCTCTCCTCATCCTCATCCCTCCTTCATCCTCATCCCTCCTCATCCTCATCCTTCCTTCATCCTCATCCCTCCTTCATCCTCATCCCTCCTTCATCCTCATCCCTCCTTCATCCTCATCCCTCCTTCATCCTCATCCCTCCTTCATCCTCATCCCTCCTCATCCTCATCCTTCCTTCATCCTCATCCCTCCTTCATCCTCATCCCTCCTCATCCTCATCCCTCCTTCATCCTCATCCCTCCTCATCCTCATCCCTCCTTCATCCTCATCCCTCCTCATCCTCATCCCTCCTTCATCCTCATCTCTCCTTCATCCTCATCCCTCCTCATCCTCATCCCTCCTTCATCCTCATCCCTCCTTCATCCTCATCCCTCCTTCATCCTCATCCCTCCTTCATCCTCATCCCTCCTTCATTATATCCTCATATCCTTTCTTAATCACAGTTGTTTGTTTTGCAATTAAACTTCCGGCCTCTAGATGGCAGCAGTCGTTACGTCCTCCACAGCTAGAAGAAGAATGATGACTGAGGACAAGAGGATACAGTGAGTCCAGCAGCTTTTAAAGCTGATGTTTGGACATATTTTGGTTTGAAAACAAATGAAAGTAGTTACGACTTCAAGAGTCATGTGGTCTGTAAATACTACAACACCAGAGTCAAGTACTGGACAATACTACACATATATACTTGTTACTACACTATCACAACACCAGAGTCAAGTACTGGACAATACTACACATATATACTTGTTACTACACTATCACAACACCAGAGTCAAGTACTGGACAATACTACACATATATACTTGTTACTACACTATCACAACACCAGAGTCAAGTACTGGACAATACTACACATGTATACTTGTTACTACACTTTCACAACACCAGAGTCAAGTACTGGACAATACTACACATGTATACTTGTTACTACACTTTCACAACACCAGAGTCAAGTACTGGACAATACTACACATATATACTTGTTACTACACTTTCACAACACCAGAGTCAAGTACTGGACAATACTACACATATATACTTGTTACTACACTATCACAACACCAGAGTCAAGTACTGGACAATACTACACATGTATACTTGTTACTACACTATCACAACACCAGAGTCAAGTACTGGACAATACTACACATGTATACTTGTTACTACACTTTCACAACACCAGAGTCAAGTACTGGACAATACTACACATGTATACTTGTTACTACACTTTCACAACACCAGAGTCAAGTACTGGACAATACTACACATGTATACTTGTTACTACACTTTCACAACACCAGAGTCAAGTACTGGACAATACTACACATATATACTTGTTACTACACTATCACAACACCAGAGTCAAGTACTGGACAATACTACACATGTATACTTGTTACTACACTTTCACAACACCAGAGTCAAGTACTGGACAATACTACACATATATACTTGTTACTACACTATCACAACACCAGAGTCTAGTACTGGACAATACTACACATATATACTTGTTACTACACTATCACAACACCAGAGTCAAGTACTTGACAATACTACACATATATACTTGTTACTACACTATCACAACACCAGAGTCAAGTACTGGACAATACTACACATATATACTTGTTACTACACTATCACAACACCAGAGTCAAGTACTGGACAATACTACACATGTATACTTGTTACTACACTTTCACAACACCAGAGTCAAGTACTGGACAATACTACACATATATACTTGTTACTACACTATCACAACACCAGAGTCTAGTACTGGACAATACTACACATATATACTTGTTACTACACTATCACAACACCAGAGTCAAGTACTGGACAATACTACACATATATACTTGTAAAATATTCAAATCTTTACTCACAACGATGATAAAATAGTGGTTTGTTGAGAGTATTTGTTTGACTCACTCCTGACTCGTGAGCTGCAGACAAACATAAGTCACATTCATGCTGACCTGCTTCTTCTGCTCCACAGACTCCTTTGTCGTCAATCAAAGAAAAGTAAGTTTCAAACTGAGCTTCTTTCTGCTGACTGTTGCTCAAAGAAACGTGTCGTCGTTCTTCAAGTTTAGAAGCATTTCAACGTGAGTTTGACCTCCAATGACCTTCAACTCCTCCAGGTAGAATCAGGTTCACTGTAGAACGACAACAGCGTCACCTTCTTATGACGAATGACACATTCAAGCAGAAACACTTTGATGATGTCACGTCCAGTCGTTTCCTTTTGTCTCACTTCCTGCTCTTATTGTGAAAGTCCTGATGTTTGTCTCGTAGACTTCCTCTCGTGCTCCGGACCTGATGAAGTCGTAACTACTTTCATTTGTTTTCAAACCAAAATATGTCCAAACATCAGCTTTAAAAGCTGCTGGACTCACTGTATCCTCTCGTCCTCAGTCAACCTTCTTCATTTAGCTGTGGAGGACGTAACGACTGCTGCCATCTAGAGGCCGGAAGTTTAATGACAACACAAACATGAACAAAGGCTTTGAATATATGCATGTTGATTATATACACACACACACACACACCCCCACACACACACACACACACACACACACACACACACACACACACACACACACACACACACACACACACACACACACACACACACACACACACACACAAACACACACACACACACACACACTGATATTTTCTTTCACTTCTACACAACGGTCGTCATGACAAGAAACAATGTTTCCATATTTAAGGTTAAAAAGATGCGTTTGTGACGAGAACACTTGGTTTGAATCACAATATTGCATCACTTCGCAGGACCCCCTGAACCCCCCCCCTGACCCCCCCACACACACTGAACCCCCTGAGAACACACTGAACCCCTCACACACACCTGAACCCCTCACACACACACCTGAACCCCTCACACACACACCTGAACCCCTCACACACACACCTGAACCCCTCACACACACACCTGAACCCCTCACACACACACCTGAACCTGAACCCCTCACACACACACCTGAAACCCCACACCTGAACCCCTCACACACACACCTGAACCCCACACACACACCTGAACCCCTCACACACACACCTGAACCCCTCACACACACACCTGAACCCCTCACTCACACACACACCTGAACCCCCTCACACACACACCTGAACCCCCTCTCACACACCTGAACCCCTCACACACACACCTGAACCCCTCACACACACACCTGAACCCCTCACACACACACCTGAACCCCTCACACACACACCTGAACCCCTCACACACACACCTGAACCCCTCACACACACACCTGAACCCCTCACACACACACCTGAACCCCTCACACACACTACCCTAACCCCCCACACACACACCTGAACCCCTCACACACACACCTGAACCCCTCACACACACACCTGAACCCCTCACACACACACCTGAACCCCTCACACACACCTACACCCCACACACACACACCTGAACCCCTCACACACACACCTGAACCCCTACACACACACCTGAACCCCTCAACACACACACCTGAACCCCTCTTTCACACACACCTGAACCCCTCACACACACACCTGAACCCCTCACACACCTACCCCTAACACACACACACCTGAACCCCTCACACACACACCTGAACCCCTCACACACACCACACCTGAACCCCTCACACACCCCTACACACACACACCTGAACCCCTCACACACACACCTGAACCCCTCACACACACACCTGAACCCCTCACACACACACCTGAACCCCCCGTCTCAGCGACAGCTCGATGGAACGTTAATCAAAAACCAACATGAGGTTCATTTAAACAAGAGAAGATCCAGAGACTCACGGGTACAAGCCATGGTTGGCGGATCCTTCTGGGCCCGGAAGTGTCCTTCCTCACAGTGACAGATGGTGGCGCCGTCAGCGCGGCTGAAGGTGTGAGGAGGACACTTGGAACATCTGAGGTTCGCAGCAGAAGATTTGTAGAATCCAGACTCACAGGCTGAGGAGCAGAAGAAGAAGAAGTTCTTTCATCAGAACCTGTGTGTTTGTGTTTATGTTTGTGTTTATGTTTGTGTTTGTGTTTGTGTTCGAGTTTGTGTTTCTTTCTGTGTTTGTGTTTCTTTCTGTGTTTGTGTTTGTGTTTCTTTCTGTGTTTGTGTTTATGTTTGTGTTTGTGTTTGTGTTTCTTTCTGTGTTTGTGTGTTTTTAGATTTCAACACAACAACTTTTAACTTTCTAAACAACAAATAAGAACAAAAATAAATGTCTGAGAAGAATCGAGTCACAACTGACTCAGCGACTTGTGTGTGTCTATGTGTGTGTATGTGTGTGTCCGTGTGTGTCCGTGTGTGTCCCTGTGTGTCTATGTGTGTCTATGTGTGTGTCTGTGTGTGTCCCTGTGTGTCTATGTGTGTCTATGTGTGTGTCCGTGTGTGTCCCTGTGTCCCTGTGTGTCTATGTGTGTGTCTGTGTGTGTCCCTGTGTCCCTGTGTGTCTATGTGTGTCTATGTGTGTCTATGTGTGTGTCCCTGTGTGTGTCCCTGTGTGTGTCCGTGTGTGTCCGTGTGTGTCCCTGTGTGTCTTTGTGTGTCTATGTGTGTGTCTATGTGTGTGTCTGTGTGTGTCCCTGTGTGTCTATGTGTGTCTATGTGTGTGTCCGTGTGTGTCCCTGTGTCCCTGTGTGTCTATGTGTGTCTATGTGTGTGTCCGTGTGTGTCCCTGTGTCCCTGTGTGTGTCCGTGTGTGTCCCTGTGTCCCTGTGTGTCTATGTGTGTGTCCCTGTGTGTGTTCCTGTGTGTGTCCCTGTGTGTGTCCGTGTGTGTCCCTGTGTGTGTTCCTGTGTGTGTCCGTGTGTGTCCCTGTGTGTCCCTGTGTGTCTATGTGTGTCTATGTGTGTGTCTATGTGTGTCTATGTGTGTGTCCGTGTGTGTCCCTGTGTGTCCCTGTGTGTCTATGTGTGTCTATGTGTGTGTTCGTGTGTGTCCCTGTGTGTCCGTGTGTGTCCCTGTGTGTCCCTGTGTGTCTATGTGTGTCTATGTGTGTGTTCGTGTGTGTCCCTGTGTGTCCCTGTGTGTCTATGTGTGTCTATGTGTGTGTCCGTGTGTGTCCCTGTGTGTGTTCCTGTGTGTGTCTGTGTGTGTCCCTGTGTGTCCCTGTGTGTCTATGTGTCTGTCCGTGTGTGTCCCTGTGTGTCTGTGTGTGTCCCTGTGTGTCTGTGTGTCTATGTGTGTGTTCGTGTGTGTCCCTGTGTGTCCCTGTGTGTCTATGTGTGTCTATGTGTGTGTTCGTGTGTGTCCCTGTGTGCCCCTGTGTGTCTATGTGTGTCTATGTGTGTGTCCGTGTGTGTCCCTGTGTGTGTGTGTGTGTGTCCGTGTGTGTGTCCCTGTGTGTGTCCGTGTATGTCCCTGTGTGTCCGTGTGTTT
>JACEEU010000710.1:618286-650786 GCA_016630915.1 Callionymus lyra
AAGAGGAATAAAGAGGAAGTAATAAAGAGGAAGTAGAAACAGGAAGTAGATAAAGAGGAAGTAGATTAAGAGGAAGTAGATTAAGAGGAAGTAGATCAACAGGAAGTAGATCAAGAGGAAGTAGATAAAGAGGAAGTAGATGAAGAGGAAGTAGATAAAGAGGAAGTAGATCAACAGGAAGTAGATCAAGAGGAAGTAGATCAACAGGAAGTAGATCAAGAGGAAGTAGATAAAGAGGAAGTAGATTAAGAGGAAGTAGATTAAGAGGAAGTAGATCAACAGGAAGTAGATCAAGAGGAAGTAGATAAAGAGGAAGTAGATGAAGAGGAAGTAGATAAAGAGGAAGTAGATCAACAGGAAGTAGATAAAGAGGAAGTAGATACAGGAAAGAGAAGGAAGTAGATGAAGAGGAAGTAGATCAACAGGAAGTAGATAAACAGGAAGTAGATGAAGAGGTGGTAGATAAAGAGGAAGTAGATCATCAGGAAGTAGATAAAGAGGAAGTAGATCAACAGCAAGTAGATGAAGAGGAAGTAGATAAAGAAGAAGTAGATCAACAGGAAGTAGATAAAGAGCAAGTAGATGAGAAGAGAAGTAGATGAAGAGGAAGTAGATCAACAGGAAGTAGATGAAGAGGAAGTAGATGAAGAGGAAGTAGTATGAGGGAAAGTAGATGAAGAGGAAGTAGATCAACAGGAAGTAGATAAAGAGGAAGTAGATAAAGAGGAAGTAGATCAACAGGAAGTAGATAAAGAGGAAGTAGATGAAGAGGAAGTAGATAAAGAGGAAGTAGATAAAGAGGAAGTAGATCAACAGGATGTAGTTAAAGAGGAAGTAGATGAAGAGGAAGTAGATAAAGAGGAAGTAGATGAAGAGGAAGTAGATGAAGAGGAAGTAGATGAAGAGGAAGTAGATGAAGAGGAAGTAGATTAAGAGGAAGTAGATGAAGAGGAAGTAGATGACGAGGAAGTAGAAAGGGAAGATGACATGTGCCGCAGGAGAAGAGATTCACGTTGGATGGAAGATGGTTGTCGAGCAGCAACATGTTGTGTACTTTAGTCTCAAGACACAAACATCAACATATCATGAGATGACGACACGACTCATGACAACATCAGACTCCAGATGACAAATAATTCAAAATAAAACCATGAACACAAACAAACACTTTAGACCAAAATGACCGAAGCGTTAAATATTGTTACTACATTACTTTAACTATTGTTACTACATTACTTGAACTATTGTTACTACATTACTTGAACTACTACATTACTTGAACTATTGTTACTACATTAGTTTAACTATTGTTACTACATTACTTCAACTATTGTCACTACATTACTTTAACTATTGTTACTACATTACTTTAACTATTGTTACTACATTACTTGAACTATTGTTACTACATTACTTAACTATTGTTACTACATTACTTGAACTTATTGTTACTACATTACTTGAACTATTGTTACTACATTACTTTAACTATTGTTTACTATCATTACTTTAACTATTGTTACTACATTACGACTATTTAACTATTGTTACTACATTACTTTAACTATTGTTACTACATTACTTTAACTATTGTTACTACATTACTTGAACTATTGTTACTACATTACTTGAACTATTGTTACTACATTACTTGAACTATTGTTACTACATTACTTTAACTATTGTTACTACATTACTTTAACTATTGTTACTACATTACTTTAACTATTGTTACTACATTACTTTAACTATTGTTACTACATTACTTTAACTATTGTTACTACATTACTTTAACTATTGTTACTACATTACTTTAACTATTGTTACTACATTACTTGAACTATTGTTACTACATTACTTGAACTATTGTTACTACATTACTTGAACTATTGTTACTACATTACTTTAACTATTGTTACTACATTACTTGATAACTATTGTTACTACATTACTTGAACTATTGTTACTACATTACTTGAACTATTGTTACTACATTACTTGAACTATTGTTACTACATTACTTGAACTATTGTTACTACATTACTTACTTTGAACTATTGTTACTACATTACTTTAACTATTGTTACTACATTACTTTAACTATTGTTACTACATTACTTGAACTATTGTTACTACATTACTTTAACTATTGTTACTACATTACTTTAACTATTGTTACTACATTACTTTAACTATTGTTACTACATTACTTTAACTATTGTTACTACATTACTTGAACTATTGTTACTACATTACTTTGAACTATTGTTACTACATTACTTGAACTATTGTTACTACATTACTTTAACTATTGTTACTACATTACTTTAACTATTGTTACTACATTACTTTAACTATTGTTACTACATTACTTTAACTATTGTTACTACATTACTTGAACTATTGTTACTACATTACTTGAACTATTGTTACTACATTACTTGAACTATTGTTACTACATTACTTTAACTATTGTTACTACATTACTTTAACTATTGTTACTACATTACTTTAACTATTGTTACTACATTACTTTAACTATTGTTACTACATTACTTGAACTATTGTTACTACATTACTTGAACTATTGTTACTACATTACTTGAACTATTGTTACTACATTACTTTAACTATTGTTACTACATTACTTTAACTATTGTTACTACATTACTTTAACTATTGTTACTACATTACTTTAACTATTCTTACTACATTACTTTAACTATTGTTACTACATTACTTTAACTATTGTTACTACTTTACTATTGAGATGTAACGTGAGCTCCAGCAACTCTTCTTCTCCTACTATGTGAGCCGTTCTTTCACGACACTACTGCCACCTGCTGGACACTCGCAGTCATGACATTTATATTAAAGTCTTTACTTTCTTTTATTGTGTTTTCCTGTCATCTCGCGAGACGAGACTCAAGCGAGTGAAATAATGTTGATGAACAACATCTCTGTCTGTGAACCAGAAGCAGCAGAAACCTCTTCAACCTCAGACTCCATCTCACGCTGAAGAACCATCTCATGAACTTTCACCTGATCTTACACCTGATCTCTTTAGATTTCATGTCTTAAAATGTGAGATTTAAAAAAAAATGTAATAAAGACCTTGAAAGAGAAATAAAAACAACATGAAATGTTTGTTTTTCACTAAATGCTGAAAGTTTTTTCTTTTGAAATAGTTTGAAAAACTGTCGCTTTTCTAACAATTATGAAAAACAATCAATTATGAAAAACGATCAATTATGAAAAACGATCAATTATGAAAAACAATCAATTATGAAAAACAATCAATTATGAAAACAATCAATTATGAAAAACAATCGATCGAGAAGTTGTCAAAGTTTCCTGTCGTTGAATAAACTCAGGGATAAAAACAATGAAACAAATGTTTTTATGATCAAAAGTCACGATTTGAACCTCGAGCTTCAAACTTTAATCCTCGTTTGCAGGAACGACAGAAGAAAAAAGGACAGATTTGTAAGAAAGTGTCGCAGAATCTGGAAGAACATTTAAGAACATTTGTGAAGGTCGTCGTGACTTTAGTTTAGTTTTAAAGTTCAACACGAAGAAGATTCTTTGCAGGAAATATTGAAATAAAGATGAAAAAGAATGAAGTTTTCAAAGTTTTCAAAACAGTTACTCAGAAATATCATCATCAAAGTGAATAAACTATCAAGTTATACTATGAGCATCTCAGAATAATACTATGATAATCCTGGAGTAATACTATGATAATCTCAGAGTAATACTATGATAATCTTGGAGTAATACTATGATTATCTCGGAGTTATGATATGATAATCTCTGAGTAATACTATGATAATCTCTGAGTAATACTATGATAATCTAAAAATAATATTATGATCTTCTCAGAGTATGATCATTTCGGAGTAATAGTTTGAGAATCTCAGAGTTAAATTATGATAATCTCTGTGAGTAATACTAGGATAATCTCGGAGTAATACTATTATAATTTTGGAGTAATACTCTGATAATCTCGGAGTAATACTATGATAATCTTGGAGTAATACTATGATAATCTCAGAGTAATACTATGATAATCTCTGTGAGTAATCTCTTAATACTATGATAATCTCGTGTTATTTTTTTGATTGAGAATCTCAGAGTAATACTATGATAATCTCTGTTGAGTAATACTAGGATAATATCTCAGGAGTAGTACTTTGAGAATCTCAGAGTTATACTATGATAATCTCTGTGAGTAACACTAGGATAATCTTGGAGTAATACTATGATTATCTCAGAGTAATACTATGATAATCTCAGAATAATACTATGATAATCTCGGAGTATTACTATGATAATTTCAGAGTAATACTATGATAATCTTAGAGTAATAGTATGACTATCTCGGAGTAATACTATGATCATCTTGGAGTATATGATAATCTTGGGATATACTATGATAATCTCAGAGTAATACTATGATAATCTTAGAGTAATAGTATGACTATCTCGGAGTAATACTATGGTAATTTCAGAGTAATACTATGATCATCTCGGAGTAATACTATGATAATCTCAGAGTAATAGTATGATTATCTCAGAGTAATACTATGATAATATCAAAATAATACTATGATCTTCTCAGAGTAATACTATGATAATCTCAAAATAATACTATGATCTTCTCAGAGTAATACTATGACAATCTCAATTCTTTAATAATCTTGTAGAGTAATACTAGATAATACTATGATCTTCTCAGAGTAATACTATGATAATCTCGGAGTAATGCTTTAAGAATCTCAGAGTTATACTATGATCATCTCAAGATAATACTATGATCTTCTCAGAGTACTACTGTAAGACAGTTGTAAATGAATGAAGAAGAACCTGAGCTGTAATCAAATAGATAAGGTTCAACATGATGCTGCATCTACACCTCAGACCATCACTGGAGCTCCAGAGGAGAAGAAAACCAGGGATTTCATGACGAACGTCGAGGAAATCTATCTTTCTTTGTGTCGTCACGAGATTCTTTGAAACTTTCATCTCTTGAGCGACAAACAGTCGAACGATGGATCCTTTGATCAGTTCTCACGTCTGATGAGTATTTCCTTGATGAAGTATCTGCTCCCAGTGGACAGTATTTACTGAATGAAGTCAAATATTTGATTCTATTTCCAGTTTCAGTCACGCGCTCGTATCTCCGGCTCTCTTGATCCGCGAGTGTAATAGTGTTTAATAAGACGACATTAGGCTCTAATCCTTCTCTCTCATGCACCGACACACAAGCTATTTGGTTTCCAGCGCCTCAGCTGTTTCTTCTGAGCTCCTCAGGAGAAGAAGTCCTGCCGTCAAACATCGACGACCACTGATGGCGAGAAAGAGCTGATGGACGCGACCTTCAATCCAACCCTCGTCGTTCAAACTCTTCATTAAAGACGTCACTTCTTCATGCTTTATGTTTTAAATTAAATTTCGTAATGTGAGTCCAATATATGGATTTATAGCTTGAATTATGACGTAAATAGTTATTAATGATTCAACAATATATTGATTTATCTTCAACTAATGATCATCTCTGGTGACAAGAAGTAAATATTTGTGTTTTCTGTCTATATTTGTCACTTTCTGGACCCAACTTTGAAATTGAAAGAGAAAAATACTAACGACATTAAAACACTGCAAGATCAATATTTTTGAAGTAACACAAAGCGTGTGTTGAGGAAGATAAAGTACCATCAGAGCAAACACACACAAGATCAACACAACCAACACAATCAACAATATTCTTGATGTCGACTCGACCAGAAGCTTCAGTTCATGAAGTGAATCTAATCTGAGCTTTTATTACTTCCGTCTCCGAGGATCTGAGGCTCGTGAACGAGTTTAGTTTGATGATGTCGCGAGTGATCGTGTTATTACTTTGATACACCATCAGTACTCACGCCTCGCTACTGAATATATGAATATATGTCCTGACAGTATGGCTTTGTAGGTACAGTGCAGTCAAAATACTACAAATAACGATACAAATACTACAAATAACCATGAAAATACTACAAATAACGATACAAATACTACAAATAACCATGAAAATACTACAAATAACAATACAAATACTACAAATAACCATAAAAATACTACAAATAACAATACAAATACTACAAATAACCATGAAAATACTACAAATAACAATATAATTACTACAAATTACGTAAAAAATACTACAAATAACAACACAAATACTATAAATAATGACAAAAATACTACAAATAACCATAAAAACTTTATTAATCACTTTATTAATCACTTTTTTTTTTATCATTTTATTAATCATTTTATTAACAACTTTATAAATCACTTTATTAATCACTCTATTAATCACTTTATTAATTACTTTATTAATTACTTTATTAATCATATTATTAATCACTGTATTAATCACTTTATATAACATTTTATTTATCATTTTATCAACAACTTTATTAATCACTTTATTAATAACTATATTAATCACTATACTAATCACTATATTAATCACTATATTACTCACTTTATTAATAATATAATTAATCACTTTATTAATCACTATATTAATCACTATATTACTCACTTTATTAATTACTTTATTAATAATATTATTAATCACTTTATTAAACACTATATTAACCACTTCATCAATGACTTTGTTAAGCACTTTATTAGTCAATATATTAATCACTATATTAATCACTTTATTAATTACCTTATTAATCACTTTATATATTATTTTTATTAATAAATGACTTTATAAATGACTTTATTAGTTTTGATTGTTTAAGTTCTTTGTGACCCTGGTCTGTAAAAGCTCTATATAAATACAAATGACTTACTTACTTACTTTAATAATTACTTTATTAATTGCTTCATTAATCACTTGTACACTTTAGTTACACACACACACACACACACACACACACACACACACACACACACACACACACACACACACACACACACACACACACACACACACACACACACATTAACACACACACACTTTAGTTACAGTAACTATCTAAACTATGGAACATAAATGTTGAAAATGAAACGACAACATTGAATCTACTCGAGCAGAAGAGAAACTTCCAAACACACCATCGTTCCTCGGCTTCCTCGTCTAATCCTGATCAATGGCTCTTGCTGGATTCAACGTATCCTCTCGTACACGGTCAGGTCACACAGAGTTCACACCTCGTTCCCCCCAGGGAACAATTTCAAGCTTTTTCCAGACCTGACCCACTTGTGTTATCAGCAGCTGCATTCAGAGCTGGATTAAAGTGTGTGTGTGTGTGTGTGTGTGTGTGTGTGTGTGTGTGTGTGTGTGTGTGTGTGTGTGTGTGTGTGTGTGTGTGTGTGTCTCCACCAGTGTGACTAACAAGCTCTGCTGCTGCTGAAGATGGAGAAACAGAATCATCTTCTCACTAAACGTTGTTGTCGCCTCGAGTCGTTTGAAGACTTCCTGCTGCTTCTGATCTGAAGCAATTATTGATGTTTTCAGTCATGACACAAGTAAATATTACACTCATACTACACAAATAATACACTCAGACTACACAAATACTACACTCAAACTACACAAATAATACACTCAGACTACACAAATACTACACTCAAACTACACAAATATTACACTCAAACTGCACAAATATTACACTCAAACTATACTGAGGAATATGTGTAGTATTGTCCAGTACTTGACTCTGGCTTGTTTTTTTTTTTTTTTTTTTAAAATTTTTTTTTTTTTTTTTTTTTTTTTTTTTTTTTTTTTTTTTTTTTTTTTTTTTTTTTTATATTTTTTTTTTTTTTTTTTTTTTCCCTTTTTTTTTTGTTGTGATAGTGTAGTAACAAGTATATATGTGTAGTATTGTCCAGTACTTGACTCTGGTGTTGTGATAGTGTAGTAACAAGTATATATGTGTAGTATTGTCCAGTACTTGACTCTGGTGTTGTGATAGTGTAGTAACAAGTATATATGTGTAGTATTGTCCAGTACTTGACTCTGGTGTTGTGATAGTGTAGTAACAAGTATATATGTGTAGTATTGTCCATGTACTTGACTCTGGTGTTGTGATAGTGTAGTAACAAGTATATATGTGTAGTATTGTCCAGTACTTGACTCTGGTGTTGTGATAGTGTAGTAACAAGTATATATGTGTAGTATTGTCCAGTACTTGACTCTGGTGTTGTGATAGTGTAGTAACAAGTATATATGTGTAGTATTGTCAGTACTTGACTCTGGTGTTGTGATAGTGTAGTAACAAGTATATATGTGTAGTATTGTCCAGTACTTGACTCTGGTGTTGTGATAGTGTAGTAACAAGTATATATGTGTAGTATTGTCCAGTACTTGACTCTGGTGTTGTGATAGTGTAGTAACAAGTATATATGTGTAGTATTGTCCAGTACTTGACTCTGGTGTTGTGATAGTGTAGTAACAAGTATATATGTGTAGTATTGTCCAGTACTTGACTCTGGTGTTGTGATAGTGTAGTAACAAGTATATATGTGTAGTATTGTCCAGTACTTGACTCTGGTGTTGTAGTATTTACAGACCACATGACTCTTGATGAAGTCGTAACTACTTTCATTTGTTTTCAAACCAAAATATGTCCAAACATCAGCTTTAAAAGCTGCTGGACTCACTGTATCCTCTCGTCCTCAGTCATGATTCTTCCTTTATCTGTGGAGGATGTAGCGACTGCTGCCATCTAGAGGCTGGAGGTTTAATTGCAACACAAACATGAACAAACTGTGAATATTTACTTGCTAATTGTTAGTCATGAATAGAGTGAATTAAACATGTTTACAGAATCATAGGAAAACATGTAATAGTAAAAAAATGTATAATAATAAATACTAGTTGTAACAATATTTTCCACAAGTCTAGTGAATGTAATCCTGTTAATAAACGTGTAAAAGAGTAAAAGAGGAAACAAGGCGGCGTTGAATCCTCACTAAACCCTGTTTTTAAAGCTTTTATTTCAAGTTTCTTCCTGTGAAGTGTTTTCTGGGCCAGTCGTGACACGTGAGCAGCTAATTCTGTCCAGACGGGAATAGAACAAACCATCGGGGAAAAAGCAAATCAATGGATGTTGAGACGAGTGACAGGCTGAGCCTCACTGGCTGTCACTCGCTGTTGTTACTCCAGCAGCATCTCTATGCATGTATGCAGCTCCTCACTTTGATCACTTCCTGCCTTTGAAGCGAAGCAGCCGAAGTCACCGGGAGTTCAACTCGCAGCCAGATCTGCATGATTTATTCTTGCAACAGTGAAACACATGATCGTCCTCGACAGGATCAATTAAACGTCTCCACGTTTGTTCAATTACTGCAACAAGGAAGCGTCTGACGCTCGAGATTAAAAAACTTCTCCAGACCCCAAAACAAAAAAGGGTTTGCCGACCGACTATCCCCCAAAGCGGTTCAAAAACGTTTTGTTTTCCTTTCTCCCTCCGCCTTCCTGCGGCCCCCCCCCCCTCTTCCCCCCCCCCCCCCCCTCCCCCCCCCCCCCCCCCTCCCCCCCCCCCCCCTCCCCCCCCCCCTCCCTCCCCTCCCCCCCCCCCCCCCCCCCCCCCCCCCCCCCCCCCCCCCCCCCCCCCCCCCCCCCCCCCTTCTTCCTCGTGTACTTCAGCTCTGATCACTTCTTCCTCGTGTACTTCAGCATCTGATCACTTCTTCCTCGTGTACTTCAGCCTCTGATCACTTCTTCCTCGTGTACTTCAGCATCTGATCACTTCTTCCTCGTGTACTTCAGCATCTGATCACTTCTTCCTCGTGTACTTCAGCCTCTGATCACTTCTTCCTCGTGTACTTCAGCATCTGATCACTTCTTCCTCGTGTACTTCAGCATCTGATCACTTCTTCCTCGTGTACTTCAGCATCTGATCACTTCTTCCTCGTGTACTTCAGCATCTGATCACTTCTTCCTCGTGTACTTCAGCATCTGATCACTTCTTCCTCGTGTACTTCAGCATCTGATCACTTCTTCCTCGTGTACTTCAGCCTCTGATCACTTCTTCCTCGTGTACTTCAGCCTCTGATCACTTCTTCCTCTTGTCTTCAGTGTACTATCACTTCTTGCCTTCCCCCCCCCCCCCCCACCAGCATCTGATCACTTCTTCCTCGTGTACTTCAGCCTATCACTTCTTCCTCGTGTACTTCAGCCTCTGATCACTTCTTCCTCGTGTACTTCAGCCTCTGATCACTTCTTCCTCGTGTACTTCAGCCTCTGATCACTTCTTCCTCGTGTACTTCAGCCTCTGATCACTTCTTCCCGTCCACAAGTGTGTGTACAAACAAACGCAAACACACTTTACGAGCCTCCATAAACACACCATGAATCATGGATGAGTTGAAATACCTCCACAGAAGAAGAGCGACCAACACTAAAAACGTACGTGAACATAAACACTGATGTTTCCGAGACAAACATGTGGAGAAGAAGAAAAGTTTTAAGATCCAACAACAAACCAATGATTTGTTCATGAATTAAACACAATTATGGTGAATTAATCAAACACTGAATAAAAGGAAAAAGAAACATTTTTAACTTTAACTTCATAAGTTCACAGGAAAGTGAAGGTTTTGATTCGAAGTGATTTTTCCTGCAGTGATGACGCGAAGTGATGACGTTTGATCAAATATTCATCGAGTCTCAACTTGAACTGTCCTCAGATCTGCCAGAGATTCTCTGTGTCTGATGCTGGAATTTAAAAACACTCAGTTTTGTGATTGTGTTGTTTGTGTTTCACTTCAACATGAAGATCTGATGAGTGTGTTGAGTTGAGACTCGACCACACGTTCGAACACGTTCATCAGTCGTTATTTCAAAGCATTGACGAGCAGCTTCGTTCTTGATCATCAATAACTTACGATCGAGTCTAAACAAACAAAACACTTCTCGCTTCAGAGTCAAACATTCTATGAGAAGCTTCTGTTTTATCTCTCCTTGTACAAGTAAAAAGCTTTAAGCTCTCAACACGACTCGCTCTAACTCTCGTTGTGTTGACGCTTATTTAAATGATCAATAACGACACAGACGTTCAAGTTCGTTTAAATAAGATCAACCTCGACCTCGTCTCGTCTGTTCGATCGACAATAGTTTGTTTTCCTGGATAACGAGTGAATAAATCGACAAACAACGTGTCTATGGAAGTGATCGTGATCAATACATTGTTCTCACACATTGATCATATGAAAGTGATCAATATATTGTTCTCACACATTGATCATATGAAAGTGATCAATATATTGTTCTCACACATTGATCAAATGAAAGTGATCAATACATTGTTCTCACACATTGATCATATGAAAGTGATCAATATATTGTTCTCACACATTGATCAAATGAAAGTGATCAATATATTGTTCTCACACATTGATCATATGAAAGTGATCAATATATTGTTCTCACACATTGATCAAATGAAAGTGATCAATACATTGTTCTCACACATTGATCATATAAAAGTGATCAATATATTGTTCTCACACATTGATCATATGAAAGTGATCAATACATTGTTCTCACACATTGATCAAATGAAAGTGATCAATATATTGTTCTCACACATTGATCAAATGAAAGTGATCAATACGTAGTTCTCACACATTGATCAAATGAAAGTGATCAATATATTGTTCTCACACATTGATCAAATGAAAGTGATCAATATATTGTTCTCACACATTGATCATATGAAAGTGATCAATATATTGTTCTCACACATTGATCATATGAAAGTGATCAATATATTGTTCTCACACATTGATCAAATGAAAGTGATCAATATATTGTTCTCACACATTGATCATATGAAAGTGATCAATATATTGTTCTCACACATTGATCATATGAAAGTGATCAATATATTGTTCTCACACATTGATCAATGTTCTGTTTCCAATCACTTCCGGCGCCGAACGACCCACTGAGGCTTGAATGATCGCTGCTGCCACAGAACTCTTCACTCACGGCTCTTCCTTCCTGAAGATACTTTTAATAACAAGTTTAAATCCTAACGAACAGACGTGACGTCACAGTGAAACGACGTCACGTCGCTTCCAACGTAACCCGAGCCTGAAATCTGCAGCTCAGAGAGAAGAGAAGATTGAAAGTTGCGTCTGGACGGGAGTTTTAGGGGTGAGTTTGACATTTACGTGAGTCCTTGAATGCAACTCGTGTTTTGTGACCAATAAGAGCAGAGTGGGCGTGTCTTCTTGGATAACTTCAAGAAGCACATTTTAGTGGGCGGAGCTTCAGTGTATTTTCTTATGTAAACATCTTTATTAAAATAGAGTTTTGTGCAAAAATAAACTGCCGAGTATAATAGAGTATAGTATAATATAATAGAGTATAATTTAGTATAATATAATATAATAGAATAACAAAGTATAATAGAATATAATAGAGTATAATTTAGTATAATATAATATAATAGAATAACATAAAGTATAATAGAATATAATAGAGTATAATAGAGTATAATATAGTATAATAGAGTATAATAGAGTATAATAGAGTATAATAGAGTATAATAGAGTATAATAGAATATAATAGAGTATAATAGAATATAATAGAGTATGATAGCGTATGATAGAGTATGATAGAGTATAATAGAGTATAATATAGTATAATAGAGTATAATTTAGTATAATTTAGTATAATTTAGTATAATAGAATATAAAAGAGTATGATAGAGTATGATAGAGAACACTAGAATATAATAGAGTATGATAGAGTATGATAGAGTATGATAGAGTATAATAGAGTATAATAGAGTATAATATAGTATAATAGAGTACACTAGAATATAATAGAGTATGATAGAGTATAATAGAGTATACTAGAGTATAATAGAGTATAATACAGTATAATATAGTATTATAGAGTATAATTTAGTATAATTTAGTATAATTTAGTATAATTGAGTATAAATGAGTATAATTTAGTATAATAGAATATAATAGAGTACACTAGAATATAATAGAGTATGATAGAGTATAATAGAGTATAATAGAGTATAAAGAGTATAAAGAGTATATAAGTATAAGAGTATAATAGAGTATAATAGAGTATAATAGAGTAAATAAGAATAGAGTATAATAGAGTATAATAGAGTATAATAGAGTATAATAGAGTATAATAGAGTATAATAGATTTAATAGAGTATAATAGAGTATAATAGAGTATAATAGAGTATAATATAGTATAATAGAGTATAATAGAGTATAATAGAGTATAATAGAGTATAATAGAGTATAATAGAGTATAATAGAGTATAATAGAGTATAATAGAGTATAATAGAGTATGATAGAGTATAATAGAGTATAATAGAGTATAATAGATTATAATAGAGTATAATAGAGTATAATAGAGTATAATAGATTATAATAGAGTATAATAGAGTATAATAGAGTATAATAGAGTATAATAGAGGTCCCAGACAATTTAAGACACACTTAAATCAGCACATTAGTTGAACTTTAAGAGAAAATAAATAGAATCAATGGATTCGACTCACGATCATATTTATTTACTGTGGTTTTTGCCAAAATAACAACTTTGTGGCAAATGTGGAAGAAAAATGATGATTTCATTTTTATTTGTTTAATTTTGTGTTTGGGACATGCGTGCCCCCCCCCCCCCCCCCCGCCCCCCCCCCCCCCCCCCCCCCCCCCCCCCCCCCCCCCCCCCCCCCCCCCCCCCCCCCGCACACACGTACACATAGCCGCACACACGCACACGCGTGCACACGCAGCACACGTGCACACGCACACGCGCACACGTGCACACGCGCACACGCGCACACGCGCACACGCACACGCGCACACGCGCACACGTGCACACACGCACACACGCACACACGCGCACACGTGCACACGCACACACGCACACACGCACACTGGTTTTCTTCTTCTTCTTCTTCTTCTAAAGCCGGAGACGAGCAGGAAATGAAACTCTGGACGAGAGGAAGTGACATCACAGCTTTGTGTGAAAATAAAATAAATAAAGTTTTCTATCAAACCGGACAAAAGTATTGTTTGTCCACAGAAGTGATCAATAATTACTGGTGTTTACTTGATCTTGTAGAACAAGAAGAAGAAACTGAAGGAACATTGTTGGTCATTTGAATCATTTGAACATTAATCTCTTCATTCCATCTCTTGAAAATAAGGAAATAAGTCGATGCTAAAAATGATGAATTGAAAGTTTAAAATGTATTGCATCTGCTTTTTACACGGATCAATTGAAAGCTCCGGAGATGATGGACAGAAGATGGATGAGAGGATGGATGAGATGATGGATGAGAAGATGGATGAGAGAAGAATCTAAACCACAGTCGTCACAAACACTTTGAACATCATCCGTCAGTGGAGCCTCAGGTTATCAACATAACTCTCCACTCTAAGATAGCACAGGTTTGGATTTGTCTTGTGTAGCAGGTTAACAAACACACACAAACAAACATATACACACACACACACACACACACACACACACACACACACACACACACACACACACACACACACACACACACACACACACACACACACACACACACACACACACACACACACACACACACACACACACACACACACAAACACACACACACACACACACACAAACACACACACACACACACACACACACACAAACACACACACACACACACACACACACACACAAACACACACACACACACACACACACACACACACACACAAACACACACACACAAACACAAACACACACACACAACACACACAACACACACCCACAACACACACACACACAAACACACACACACACACACACACACACACACACACACACACACACACACACACACACACACACACACACAAACACACACACACACACACAAACACACACACACAAACACACACACACACACAACACACAACACACACACACACACACACACACACACACACACACACACACACACACAAACAAACACACACACACACACACACACACAAACAAACAAACACACACACACACAGAAACAAACACACACACACACACACACAAACAAACAAACACACACACACACACACACACACACAAACACACGTTTTTTAAAACGTGACCAAAAGAATGGAGGTCATCAGAGACTCACCGAGACACGACCCCTCGACCTCCTCGTACCCCACGCTGCAGACGCAGCTTCCCAGCGGCACCAGCCAGTCTCCGTCGGCGCCGCAGAACAGCTTGGGCGGGTCTCGCTCCTGGGCGTGGTCCACGCACGACCCCCTGACCTCCACCAGCGAGGACGAGTCCACGCGAGGCACCGTGTCGGGGAAGGAGGCCAGGTTCCTCACGGTGTGCGGACACTTCTTGTAGTACACCCTCACGGACACCAGGGCGATGCAGGCGCCGATGTCCTGGAAGGCCAGGTGGAAGCCCTTCCCGGTCAGAGGACCCACCTCGCGCACCTCCGTGTTGAGCTTCAGGATCCGGTCGCCCAGGTCCATCTGCGTGAAGCTCTCGTCGGCGGCGATGGTGTCGATCTTGGTGAAGTGGACGGGCCTGAACTTGAGGCCGTGGGTCTCGTCCGTCTCGTGGTAGAACAGGTTGAAGGTCTCCTTGCAGGTCCCCGAGACCCAGGGGATGGAGTTGCAGTCGCGCAGAGTGAAGCGAAGCTCCACGTAGACCTTCTGGGCCGCCTGGCGGGAGATCCAGTTGGAGCGCAGCCAGTTGTTCTGGTTGGGTTCCATCACGTTGCACACCTGGAAGGTGTGGATGGGCCTGTTGTGCTCGTCCATCTCTGTGATCGCGTCCCACTGGGAAGAAGAGTTTTCACGTCAGAACCAGAACCAGAACCAGAACCAGAACCAGAACCAGAACCAGAACCAGAACTGAGTCCGATTACATTTCAGTAGTTTAATGAAAACGAAAAGCTACAAGAAATAATGTTATTTGCTCCTAATGTCGACTTGAATCCATCTTCGTAAACGTTCAAAGTTAAATAAAGTATTTACAATGAAAGTGTTTGTCGCTGTGAAGGTCAAGGTTCATCGACTGAAGTCCTCGACTGAACGGCGTAAATGTCGTCGACTCTCAGGTCAGACGAGGTCAGAGGTCGACGCTCAGGTGAGACGAGGTCAGAGGTCGACTCTCAGGTCAGACGAGGTCAGAGGTCGACGCTCAGGTCAGACGAGGTCAGAGGTCGACGCTCAGGTAAGATGAGGTCAGAGGTCGACTCTCAGGTCAGACGAGGTCAGAGGTCGACGCTCAGGTCAGACGAGGTCAGAGGTCGACGCTCAGGTCAGACGAGGTCAGAGGTCGACTCTCAGTTCAGACGAGGTCAGAGGTTGACTCTCAGTTCAGACGAGGTCAGAGGTCGACGCTCAGGTCAGACGAGGTCAGAGGTCGAATTTATTAACATAAATAGGACGAATAAACATAGATAGAAATAGAAAATAATTCTACTCGACTCGGAAAACTTTATTCATTCATTTCGTTCAGTAAAAACTGAAGCAGCTGTTCTGATAAATGAACTGGTTCATCTGGTTCATTAGAGCTGCTTGGCAGAGGTATGCGCTCTCAGAGTGCTGTGTTCACACGAGTCGTCAACACTTTAACGACATTAAGTGACAGATCAGAGGACGTTGAAAGAGAAGAAGAAAGAGATGAAGGTTCTGAGCCTAATAGTTAATATTTGATCAGTTATTTGGATCAACACACACATCATCGACAGCTGAGCTAATGGCTACACAAGACACTAGTTGAAGCTTCTCATCTGAAACTGTTTGAACGTGACTTGAGATCAGGCTTCTCTCCACCAAAAGCCCTTTTTTTTTTTCCAACTTCTCTTTCTGTGGTTTTTTTTCCCTGCCTTTTGGGTGGTGGTCTTTCTCCCCCCCCTTTTATGTTTGGGGTTTTGTTTTTTTTTTTTTTTTTTTTTTTTTCTTTTGGGGGTTTTTTCCTCTTTTTCCTTTTTTTTTTTTTTTTTTTTTTTTTTTTTTTTTTTTTTTTTTTTTTTTTTTTTTTTTTTTTTTTTTTTTTTTTTTTTTTTTTTTTTTTTTTTCATCTGAAACTGTTCCAAACTACTGAGCTGATGCCTTCCCGAACACTGAGCTGATGTTCCCAAAACACTGAGCTGATGTTCCCAAACACTGAGCTGATGTTCCCAAAACACTGAGCTGATGTTCCCAAACACTGAACGCTGATGTGTCCCAAACACTGAGCTGATGTTCCCAAACACTGAGCTGATGTTCCCAAACACTGAGCTGATGTTCCCAAACACTGAGCTGATGTTCCCAAACACTGAGCTGATGTTCCCAAACACTGAGCTGATGTTCCCAAACACTGAGCTGATGTTCCCAAACACTGAGCTGATGTTCCCAAACACTGAGCTGATGTTCCCAAACACTGAGCTGATGTTCCCAAACACTGAGCTGATGTTCCCAAACACTGAGCTGATGTTCCCAAACACTGAGCTGATGTTCCCAAACACTGAGCTGATGTTCCCAAACACTGAGCTGATGTTCCCAAACACTGAGCTGATGTTCCCAAACACTGAGCTGATGTTCCCAAACCCGGGCTGGTGTACTGAGCTGATGTTCCCACCAAACACTGAGCTGATGTTCCCAAACACTGAGCTGATGTTCCCAAACACTGAGCTGATGTTCCCAAACACTGAGCTGATGTTCCCAAACACTGAGCTGATGTTCCCAAACACCTGAGCTGATGTTCCCAAACACTGAGCTGATGTTCCCAAACACTGAGCTGATGTTCCCAAAACACTGAGCTGATGTTCCCAAACACTGAGCTGATGTTCCCAAAACACTGGTTTTTCCCCCCCCCCGCCCGTTTTTTTTTCCCATCCGGGGGGGGTTTTTTTTTCTTCTTTTTTTTTTTTTTTTTCTTTTTTTTTTTTTTTTTTTTTTTTTTTTTTTTTTTTTTTTTTGATGTTCCCAAACACTGAGCTGATGTTCCCAAACACTGAGCTGATGTTCCCAAACACTGAGTGATGTGCTGATGTTCCCAAACACTGAGCTGATGTTCCCAAACACTGAGCTGATGTTCCCAAAACACTGAGCTGATGTTCCCAAACACTGAGCTGATGTTCCCAAACACTGAGCTGATGTTCCCAAACACTGAGCTGATGTTCCCAAACACTGAGCTGATGTTCCCAAACACTGAGCTGATGTTCCCAAACACTGAGCTGATGTTCCCAAACACTGAGCTGATGTTCCCAAACACTGAGCTGATGTTCCCAAACACCGAGCTGATGTTCCCAAACACTGGCTATTTTTTCTGAAAGCAGTAAATCCAGAGCAAGTCAGTAACAAATCCTTCCAAAGATTCCTGGATCCAGATGGTTCAGTGACCACATGACCAGCTCTCTGCGAATATCAACATTATTCCTGAACGTTTTCTTGTGAATTTCAAGGTTATTTTTCTTACAGAAATACACAAGTATCCTCGACCTGAGTCTGGTTCTGCTCCAGGTTTCTTCTCATAGTTGAGTTTCTCCATTAAGATTCAACTGTCAAGTGTCTTGACTTTGTTGAGAAACTTTAAATAAACAGATTTACTTTAAAACATTCCATTACGTAGTAGTTCTGATTTTTCTACTTCTTTTCTTCTCCTCCATCTTAGCCGAGATCATCCTCCCATCACACCTCTCGTTCTGCAGCGTTAATCGTTTCTTTTCGTTCTCTTTTCGTTCTCTTATCGTTCTCGTTTCCTTCTCTTTTTATTCTCTTTTTGTTCTCTTTCCGTTCTCTTTTCATTTTCTTTTCATTTTCTTTTCCTTCTCTTTTCCTTCTCTTTTCATTTTTTTTTCATTTTCTTTTAATTTTCTTTTCGTTCTCTTTTCGTTCTCTTATCGTTCTCGTTTCCTTCTCTTTTTATTCTCTTTTCGTTTCTCTTTTCATTTTCTTTTTGTTCTCTTTTCCTTCTCTTTTCCTTCTCTTTTCGTTCTCTTTTCATTTGCTTTTCATTTTCTTTTCTTTCTCTTTTCGTTCTCTTTTCGTTCTCTTATCGTTCTCGTTTCCTTCACTTTTTATTCTCTTTTTATTCTCTTTTTGTTCTCTTTTTGTTCTCTTTTCGTTCTCTTTTCATTTTCTTTTTGTTCTCTTTTCCTTCTCTTTTCGTTCTCTTTTCATTTTCTTTTCATTTTCTTTTCATTTTCTTTTCATTTTCTTTTCATTTTCTTTTTGTTCTTCTTTTCATTCTCTTTTCATTCTCTTTTCGTTCTCTTTTCGTTCTCTCCTCCTCACATGACTCACTTGTTTCATCCATCTTTCTCCTCATCTCTGTATTTTATCACATTTTTCTTCTCCTCCATCTTAGCCTCCATCATCCTCCCATCACACCTGTCCTCTCGTTCTGCAGCGTCAATCGTTTCTTTTCGTTCTCTTATCGTTCTCTTTTCATTCTCTTTTTGTTCTCTTTTCGTTCTCTTTTCATTTTCTTTTTGTTCTCTTTTCGTTCTCTTTTCATTTTCTTTTTGTTCTCTTTTCGTTCTCTTTTTATTCTCTTTTCGTTCTCTTTTCATTTTCTTATCGTTGTCTTTTTGTTCTCTTTTCGTTCTCTTTTCATTTTCTTTTTGTTCTCTTTTCGTTCTGTTTTCGTTCTCTTTTCATTTTCTTTTCATTTTCTTTTCGTTCTCTTTTCGTTCTCTTTTCGTTCTCTTTTCATTTTCTTTTCATTTTCTTTTCCTTCTCTTTTTTCTTTCTCTTTTCTATTTTCTTTTCATTTTCTTTTTGTTCTCTTTTCCTTCTCTTTTCGTTCTCTTTTCATTTTCTTTTCATTTTCTTTTCGTTCTCTTTCCGTTCGCTTTTCATTTTCTTTTCATTTTCTTTTCCTTCTCTTTTCCTTCTCTTTTCATTTTTTTTTCATTTTCTTTTTATTTTCTTTTTGTTCTCTTTTCGTTCTCTTTTAATTTTCTTTTCGTTCTGTTTTTCGTTCTCTTTTCATTTTCTTTTCATTTTCTTTTCGTTTCTCTTTTCGTTCTCTTTTCGTTCTCTTTTTCATTTCTCTTTTCATTTTCTTTTAATTTTCTTTTCGTTCTCTTTTCGTTCTCTTTTCATTTTCTTTTCATTTTCTTTTCGTTTCTCTTTTCATTTTCTTTTCGTTCTCTTTTCGTTCTGTTTTCGTTCTCTTTTCGTTCTCTTTTCATTTTCTTTTCATTTTCTTTTTGTTGTCTTTTCGTTCTGTTTTCGTTCTCTTTTCATTTTCTTTTCATTTTCTTTTCCTTCTCTTTTCGTTTCTCTTTTCGTTCTCTTTTCATTTTCTTTTCATTTTCTTTTCCTTCTCTTTTCGTTCTCTTTTCATTTTCTTTTCATTTTCTTTTTGTTCTCTTTTCCTTCTCTTTTCGTTCTCTTTTCATTTTCTTTTCATTTTCTTTTCGTTTCTCTTTCCGTTCGCTTTTTCATTTTCTTTTCCTCTCTCTTTCTTTTTTTTTTCATTTTCTTTTTTATTTTCTTTTTGTTCTCTTTTCGTTCTCTTTTAATTTTCTTTTAATTTTCTTTTCGTTCTGTTTTCGTTCTCTTTTCATTTTCTTTTTATTTTCTTTTTGTTCTCTTTTCGTTCTCTTTTAATTTTCTTTTAATTTTCTTTTCGTTCTGTTTTCGTTCTCTTTTCATTTTCTTTTCATTTTCTTTTCCTTCTCTTTTCGTTCTCTTTTCGTTCTCTTTTCATTTTCTTTTTGTTCTCTTTTCGTTCTCTTTTCATTTTCTTTTCATTTTCTTTTCATTTTCTTTTCATTTTCTTTTCGTTCTCTTTCCGTTCGCTTTTCATTTTCTTTTCCTTCTCTTTTCCTTCTCTTTTCATTTTTTTTCATTTTCTTTTTATTTTCTTTTTGTTCTCTTTTCGTTTCTCTTTTAATTTTCTTTTAAATTTCTTTTCGTTCTGTTTTCGTTCTCTTTTCATTTTCTTTTCATTTTCTTTTCGTTTCTCTTTTCGTTTCTCTTTTCGTTTTCTCTTTTCATTTTCTTTTAATTTTCTTTTCGTTCTCTTTTCGTTCTCTTTTCATTTTCTTTTCGTTCTCTTTTCATTTTCTTTTCGTTCTCTTTTCGTTCTCTTTTCGTTCTATTTTCCTTCTCTTTTAATTTTCTTTTAATTTTCTTTTCGTTCTGTTTTCGTTCTCTTTTCATTTTCTTTTCGTTTTCTTTTCGTTCTCTTTTCGTTCTCTTTTCGTTCTCTTTTCATTTTCTTTTAATTTTCTTTTCGTTCTCTTTTTCGTTCTCTTTTCATTTTCTTTTCATTTTCTTTTCGTTCTCTTTTCATTTTCTTTTCGTTCTCTTTTCCTTCTCTTTTCGTTCTCTTTTCATTTTCTTTTCGTTCTCTTTCCGTTCGCTTTTCATTTTCTTTTCCTTCTCTTTTCATTTTTTTTTCATTTTCTTTTTATTTTCTTTTTGTTCTCTTTTCGTTCTCTTTTAATTTTCTTTTAATTTTCTTTTCGTTCTGTTTTCGTTCTCTTTTCATTTTCTTTTTATTTTCTTTTTGTTCTCTTTTCGTTTCTCTTTTAATTTTCTTTTAAATTTCTTTTCGTTCTGTTTTCGTTCTCTTTTCATTTTCTTTTCATTTTCTTTTCGGTTCTCTTTTCGTTCTCTTTTCGTTCTCTTTTCATTTTCTTTTAATTTTCTTTTCGTTCTCTTTTAATTTTCTTTTCGTTCTGTTTTCGTTCTCTTTTCATTTTCTTTTCATTTTCTTTTCATTTTCTTTGGTTCTCTTTTCGTTCTCTTTTCGTTTCTCTTTTCATTTTCTCTTTAATTTTCTTTTCGTTCTCTTTTTTCGTTCTCTTTTCATTTTCTTTTCATTTTCTTTTCGTTCTCTTTTCATTTTCTTTTCGTTCTCTTTTTCCTTCTCTTTTCCTTCTCTTTTCCTTCTCTTTTCATTTTCTTTTCGTTTTCTCTTTTCGTTCGCTTTTCATTTTCTTTTCCTTCTCTTTTCATTTTTTTTCTTTTCTTTTTATTTTTCTTTTTGTTTCTCTTTTTGGTTTTCTTTTAATTTTCTTTTAATTTTCTTTTTCGTTCTGTTTTCGTTCTTTTTTTTTTTTTTTTTTTTATTTTTCTTTTTGTTTTCTTTTGTCTGTTCTCTTTTAATTTTCTTTTAATTTTCTTTTCGTTCTGTTTTCGTTTCTGCTTTTCGTTCTCTTTTCATTTTCTTTTCATTTTCTTTTCCTCTTTTCGTTCTCTTTTCGATTTTTTTTTATTTTCTTTTTTGTTCTCTTTTCATTTTCTTTTCATTTTCTCTTTTCATTTTCTTTTCATTTTCTTTTCGTTCTCTTTCCGTTCGCTTTTCATTTTCTTTTCATTTTCTTTTCCTTCTCTTTTCCTTCTCTTTTCCTTCTCTTTTCATTTTTTTTTCATTTTCTTTTTATTTTCTTTTTGTTCTCTTTTCGTTCTCTTTTAATTTTCTTTTAAATTTCTTTTCGTTCTGTTTTCGTTCTCTTTTCATTTTCTTTTCATTTTCTTTTCGTTCTCTTTTCGTTCTCTTTTCATTTTCTTTTAATTTTCTTTTCGTTCTCTTTTCGTTCTCTTTTCATTTTCTTTTCGTTCTCTTTTCATTTTCTTTTCGTTCTCTTTTCGTTCTATTTTCGTTCTATTTTCCTTCTCTTTTAATTTTCTTTTAATTTTCTTTTCGTTCTGTTTTCGTTCTCTTTTCATTTTCTTTTCATTTTCTTTTCGTTCTCTTTTCGTTCTCTTTTCGTTCTCTTTTCATTTTCTTTTAATTTTCTTTTCGTTCTCTTTTTCGTTCTCTTTTCATTTTCTTTTCATTTTCTTTTCGTTCTCTTTTCATTTTCTTTTCCTTCTCTTTTCCTTCTCTTTTCCTTCTCTTTTCCTTCTCTCCTCCTCACATGACTCACATATTTCCTCCATCTTTCTCCTCGTCTTTGTATCTCAACACAGTTCCTCTGAGCCTCTAAACCTCTAAACCTCTAAACCTCTAAACCTCTAAAACAGTAGAAACTCCGTCGACGTGAATCTTCAACAACATTCTCTCTCAGCAATATTTCAGCAGAAAAACATTTGCATATTAAATGTCTTTCTGTTGCTGGAAACTCTGTGAATGGCGTCCATTATAATCTCTGGACTCACAGCAATCTGGGGAAGAACGAGGCTCGAGCGGCGACCGGAGAAGAATACTCTGGAATACTCTGGAATACTCTGGAATACTCTGGAATACTCTGGAATACTCGGGAATACTCTGGAATACTCTGGAAACACGATGTTTACTGCGATCGCTGAGAGCGTTTGAATAAAAACCAGAGAATCCAATATTTCATGTATTCGGCGTCAGAGTCGTCGTCCCTCCAGACTCTCTTTAAAGCGAGATGAGAAACGAATCACCTGCACGTCACACCTGAGATGAAGCAACTGATGGAAGATACACACATCGTGTTTCTGACGACAATACATCCATATTACACACAGTATTAATCTCTTTTCAAATGTATTTATCGCAAAATCATTTCATGGTTTGTGTTTCAAGTGTGTATAAAATAAAATGATGCAGTTTTTTTGGGTCATAAAAACAAATATACAAGGGTTTTGTACATGTTTGGAAGAATTTAATCCCGTGACATTCTGATGATGACTGAGGACGAGAGGATACAGTGAGTCCAGCAGCTTTTAAAGCTGATGTTTGGACATATTTTGGTTTGAAAACAAATGAAAGCAGTTACGACTTCATCAAGAGTCATGTGGTCTGTAAATACTACAACACCAGAGTCAAGTACTGGACAATACTACACATATATACTTGTTACTACACTATCACAACACCAGAGTCAAGTACTGGACAATACTACACATGTATACTTGTTACTACACTATCACAACACCAGAGTCAAGTACTGGACAATACTAGACATGTATACTTGTTACTACACTATCACAACACCAGAGTCAAGTACTGGACAATACTACACATATATACTTGTTACTACACTATCACAACACCAGAGTCAAGTACTGGACAATACTACACATATATACTTGTTACTACACTATCACAACACCAGAGTCAAGTACTGGACAATACTAGACATATATACTTGTTACTACACTATCACAACACCAGAGTCAAGTACTGGACAATACTACACATATATACTTGTTACTACACTATCACAACACCAGAGTCAAGTACTGGACAATACTACTTCACACTATCACTAAATATTGTTTCCTTGTATTGTGATATCAACACACTCTTGACTCTACACAACTACTCAATACACACTTTCAGGAGTTTGTCCAAAAAGAAAGTGTAAATGTTTGTGCTGCAGGTGTTGAAGAAGAGAAAAGAAAAGCAGGAAGTATCTTTTACTCAAACTATAATATACTATAATATACTATAATATACGTCTCTCAAGTGCTCTTGTTATTAAAAGATACATCATCGAACCTTCAAGAAAATGTCCTTGAAGTTCTTTACAAACCAAGGATGGATTTTGTTAGTTTCGTGTTTGTGTAGCAGGTGTTTGTGTAGCAAGTGTTTGTGTAGCAAGTGTTTGTGTAGCCAGTGTTTGTGTAGCAGGTGTTTGTGTAGCAGGTGTTTGTGTAGCAAGTGCAAGTGTTTGTGTAGCAAGTTTGTGGTTTGTAGCAAGTGTTTGTGTAGCAAGTGTTTGTGTAGCAAGTGTTTGTGTAGCAAGTGTTTGTGTAAGTGTTTGTGTAGCAAGTGTTTGTGTAGCATGTAGCAAGTGTTTGTGTAGCAAGTGTTTGTGTAGCCAGTGTTTGTGTAGCAAGTGTTTGTGTAGCAAGTGTTTGTGTAGCAAGTGTTTGTGTAGCAAGTGTTTGTGTAGCAAGTGTTTGTGTAGCAAGTGTTTGTGTAGCAAGTGTTTGTGTAGCAGGTGTTTGTGTAGCAAGTGTTTGTGTAGCAAGTGTTTGTGTAGCAAGTGTTTGTGTAGCAAGTGTTTGTGTAGCAAGTGTTTGTGTAGCAAGTGTTTGTGTAGCAAGTGTTTGTGTAGCAAGTGTTTGTGTAGCCAGTGTTTGTGTAGCAAGTGTTTGTGTAGCAAGTGTTTGTGTAGCAAGTGTTTGTGTAGCAAGGTGTTTGTGTAGCAAGTGTTTGTGTAGCAAGTGTTTGTGTAGCAAGTGTTTGTGTAGCAAGTGTTTGTGTAGCAAGTGTTTGTGTAGCAAGTGTTTGTGTAGCTAGTGTTTGTGTAGCAAGTGTTTGTGTAGCAAGTGTTTGTGAGGTGTTTGTGTAGCAAGTGTTTGTGTAGCAAGTGTTTGTGTAGCAAGTGTTTGTGTAGCAAGTGTTTGTGTAGCAAGTGTTTGTGTAGCAAGTGTTTGTGTAGCAAGTGTTTGTGTAGCAAGTGTTTGTGTAGCAAGTGTTTGTGTAGCAAGTGTTTGTGTAGCAGCCAGTGTTTGTGTAGCAAGTGTTTGTGTAGCAAGTGTTTGTGTAGCAAGTGTTTGCAAGTGTTTGTGTAGCTAGTGTTTGTGTAGCAAGTGTTTGTGTAGCAAGTGTTTGTGTAGCCAGTGTTTGTGTAGCAAGTGTTTGTGTAGCAAGTGTTTGTGCAGCAAGTGTTTGTGTAGCAAGTGTTTGTGTAGCCAGTGTTTGTGTAGCAAGTGTTTGTGTAGCAAGTGTTTGTGTAGCAGTGTTCGTGTAGCCAGTGTTTGTGTAGCCAGTGTTTGTGTAGCAAGTGTTTGGGCCAGTTTGTAGCAAGTGTTTGTGTAGCAAGTGTTTGTGTAGCAAGTGTTTGTGTAGCAAGTGTTTGTGTAGCAAGTGTTTGTGTAGCCAGTGTTTGTGTAGCAAGTGTTTGTGTAGCAAGTGTTTGTGTAGCCAGTGTTTGTGTAGCCAGTGTTTGTGTAGCAAGTGTTTGTGGACCAGTGTTTGTGTAGCAAGTGTTTGTGTAGCCAGTGTTTGTGTAGCAAGTGTTTGTGTAGCAAGTGTTTGTGTAGCCAGTGTTTGTGTAGCCAGTGTTTGTGTAGCCAGTGTTTGTGTAGCCAGTGTTTGTGTAGCCAGTGTTTGTGTAGCAAGTGTTTGTGTAGCCAGTGTTTGTGTAGCTAGTGTTTGTGCAGCCAGTGTTTGTGTAGCAGGTGTTTGTGTAGCCAGTGTTTGTATAGCCAGTGTTTGTGTAGCCAGTGTTTGTGTAGCTAGTGTTTGTGTAGCAAGTTTTTGTGTAGCTAGTGTTTGTGTAGCTAGTGTTTGTGTAGCAAGTGTTTGTGTAGCAAGTGTTTGTGTAGCAAGTGTTTGTGTAGGGAAGTGTTTGTGTAGCAAGTGTTTGTGTAGCAAGTGTTTGTGTAGCAAGTGTTTGTGTAGCAAGTGTTTGTGTAGCAAGTGTTTGTGTAGCAAGTGTTTGTGTAGCAAGTGTTTGTGTAGCAAGTGTTTGTGTAGCAAGTGTTTGTGTAGCAAGTGTTTGTGTAGCAAGTGTTTGTGTAGCAAGTGTTTGTGTAGCAGGTGTTTGTGTAGCAAGTGTTTGTGTAGCAAGTGTTTGTGTAGCAGGTGTTTGTGTAGCAAGTGTTTGTGTAGCAAGTGTTTGTGTAGCAAGTGTTTGTGTAGCTAGTGTTTGTGTAGCTAGTGTAGCAAGTGTTTGTGTAGCCAGTGTTTGTGTAGCTAGTGTTTGTGTAGCCAGTGTTTGTGTAGTTAGTGTTTGTGTAGCAAGTGTTTGTGTAGCAGGTGTTTGTGTAGCAAGTGTTTGTGTAGCCAGTGTTTGTGTAGCCATTGTTTGTGTAGCAAGTGTTTGTGTAGCTAGTGTTTGTGTAGCTAGTGTTTGTGTAGCTAGTGTTTGTGTAGCAAGTGTTTGTGTAGCAAGTGTTTGTTTAGCAAGTGTTTGTGTAGCCATTGTTTGTGTAGCAAGTGTTTGTGTAGCTAGTGTTTGTGTAGTTAGTGTTTGTGTAGCAAGTGTTTGTGTAGCCATTGTTTGTGTAGCAAGTGTTTGTGTAGCCAGTGTTTGTGTAGCAAGTGTTTGTGTAGCCAGTGTTTGTGTAGCCAGTGTTTGTGTAGCAGGTGTTTGTGTAGCATGTGTTTGTGTAGCCATTGTTTGTGTAGCAAGTGTTTGTGTAGCTAGTGTTTGTGTAGCTAGTGTAGCAAGTGTTTGTGTAGCAGTGTTTGTGTAGCCAGTGTTTGTGTAGAGTGTTTTGTGTAGCCAGTGTTTGTGTAGCAGGTGTTTGTGTAGCAAGTGTTTGTGTAGCCATTGTTTGTGTAGCAAGTGTTTGTGTAGCTAGTGTTTGTGTAGTTAGTGTTTGTGTAGCAAGTGTTTGTGTAGCTAGTGTTTGTGTAGTTAGTGTTTGTGTAGCAAGTGTTTGTGTAGCCAGTGTTTTTGTAGCAAGTGTTTGTGTAGCAAGTGTTTGTGTAGCAAGTGTTTGTGTAGCAAGTGTTTGTGTAGCAAGTGTTTGTGTAGCAAGTGTTTGTGTAGCAAGTGTTTGTGTAGCAGGTGTTTGTGTAGCAAGTGTCTGTGTAGCTAGTGTTTGTGTAGCTAGTGTTTGTGTAGCAAGTGTTTGTGTAGCAAGTGTTTGTGTAGCAAGTGTTTGTGTAGCTAGTGTTTGTGTAGCAAGTGTTTGTGTAGCAAGTGTTTGTGTAGCAGGTGTTTGTGTAGCAAGTGTTTGTGTAGCAAGTGTTTGTGTAGCAAGTGTTTGTGTAGCAAGTGTTTGTGTAGCAAGTGTTTGTGTAGCAAGTGTTTGTGTAGCAAGTGTTTGTGTAGCAAGTGTTTGTGTAGCAAGTGTTTGTGTAGCAAGTGTCTCAACACACCTGTGAGCTTCACACGACGAGCTTCTCTGGTCTGACAGTAAAAGTTCAATTAAACGAGACTTGAAAACGACGACAGCTTCTCTCGAGGCTTCAGTCGAGCCAACGACACGATCAATACTTTGATTAGGAAATTATGCAGATGATCCTTCAGTCTCAGCCAATGAGATTCATTGACGAACGTGACACAAAACCTGTTCAACTCAACGGAACGAGCTGAGAAGAAGTGAAAGTCCAGGAGCTTCGTTTGACCTTCAGTCGAAGCACAAAACTACGTACAAATCCTCTTGAGTTCGACTCAAACTTTGAGAAGTTCTTCAACAATAGAGACACGTCGTCACGACGACCATTAAAGATCGAGTTCATGACTCTATTGTCTCGAATGTTTTCATTTGAAATCTGCAGAATAAAAATGAACTTAAAGGTTAGAAAAGAAAAAGAAAATGAAAATTTTACTTCCTGCTTGACTTCCTGTCACTGAAAAATACACTTCATTACTGGAATACTCAAGTACAATACTACACATATATACTTGTTACTACACTATCACAAAACCAGAGTCAAGTACAGGACAATACTACACATATAAACTTGTTACTACACTATCACAACACCAGAGTCAAGTACTGGACAATATTACACATATATACTTGTTACTACACTATCACAACACCAGAGTCAAGTACTCCACAATACTACACATATACTTGTTACTACACTCTCACAACACCAGAGTCAAGTACTCCACAATACTACATGTATATACTTGTTACTACACTATCACAACACCAGAGCCAAGTACTGGACAATACTACACAAAATACTTTTTTCCCCACACTATCACAACACCAGAGTCAAGTACTGGACAATACTACACATATATACTTGTTACTACACTATCACAACACCAGAGTCAAGTACTGGACAATACTACACATATATACTTGTTACTACACTATCACAACACCAGAGTCAAGTACTGGACAATACTACACATATATACTTGTTACTACACTATCACAACACCAGAGTCAAGTACTGGACAATACTACACATATATACTTGTTACTACACTATCACAACACCAGAGTCAAGTACTGGACAATACTACACATATATACTTGTTACTACACTATCACAACACCAGAGTCAAGTACTGGACAATACTACACATATATACTTGTTACTACACTATCACAACACCAGAGTCAAGTACTGGACAATACTACACATATATACTTGTTACTACACTATCACAACACCAGAGTCAAGTACTGCACAATACTACACATGTATACTTGTTACTACACTATCACAACACCAGAGTCAAGTACTGGACAATACTACACATATATACTTGTTACTACACTATCACAACACCAGAGTCAAGTACTGGACAATACTACATATATATACTTGTTACTACACTATCACAACACCAGAGTCAAGTACTTGACAATACTACACATATATACTTGTTACTACACTATCACAACACCAGAGTCAAGTACTGGACAATACTACACATATATACTTGTTACTACACTATCACAACACCAGAGTCAAGTACTGGACAATACTACACATATATACTTGTTACTACACTATCACAACACCAGAGTCAAGTACTGGACAATACTACACATATATACTTGTTACTACACTATCACAACACCAGAGTCAAGTACTGGACAATACTACATATATATACTTGTTACTACACTATCACAACACCAGAGTCAAGTACTGGACAATACTACACATATATACTTGTTACTACACTATCACAACACCAGAGTCAAGTACTGGACAATACTACACATATATACTTGTTACTACACTATCACAACACCAGAGTCAAGTACTGGACAATACTACATATATATACTTGTTACTACACTATCACAACACCAGAGTCAAGTACTTGACAATACTACACATATATACTTGTTACTACACTATCACAACACCAGAGTCAAGTACTGGACAATACTACACATATATACTTGTTACTACACTATCACAACACCAGAGTCAAGTACTGGACAATACTACACATATATACTTGTTACTACACTATCACAACACCAGAGTCAAGTACTGGACAATACTACACATATATATTTGTTACTACAGTATCACTATATTCCCTTCATAATGTCAGTTTTTATCTTCTTGTTTCATTTTATTTTACCTTCCATGTGTTAGTAACAATATTTATCTCAATTATGTTCAACTGGATAAAATACTATCTAATAAAAAAGCCGAGACAAGTAAGAATTGTTCAATAATTGGACATTTACGATCCTGTGCTTGAAGTGAACATCACTCTCAGAACACCTTGAATCAATGAGAGCGAGTGAACAGCAGTGAGTGAATGAGATCCAAAGACCCTGTTCTGGTGTCGTCGCCGCATCCATCACAGTGAAGCACAGGGTGAGGCCTGGACACACATCAGTCATGTGTTCATGACACCTCTGGTCATGTGACACCTCTGGTCATGTGACACCTCTGGTCATGTGACACCTCTGGTCATGTGACACCTCTGGTCACAAGAACACAAGACTTCAGTCCACGTGACTCACAACATCTGGAGCTTCAACGACAGAGATCGAGCCTTTTACACAACAATGAAAGCCACACACTCAACAACACAACAACATCGTCTTTCTACACACAATCATAATGAGTCCTTGAAAGACATACGTAAGATTCAAAATGTGTTTTCTGGTGATTAACTCTTGTTTATGTTAACGAAAGAAAATAATTTGATGCTTTCTATTCTCATTTTTATTCCTGTTAATATGTTTTATCTTTGATATTTTTATATTGTTTTATTTTATCCTATTTTATTAGTACATTTGGAAAAGATCGTGTTTATGTCAAGATATGTTTTTTTAAAACTTAGTTGACATCGATATGTGTTTATTTTTGCACCTGTCTTCTGTGAAGCTGATATCAATGCATTGTTGAGATTTTTCATTGACAAAATTAAATTAATCAAAGAGAAAATCTCTCCCCCTTTGTTGGGAACCCCTACTGTCTCTTAACCCCCTCTCCTCCTCTTGGTCTTCCTTTAGTGCTGTATCTCTGGGTGATATTTCATCACAGGTGAACAAGATGAAACCCTCCTCCTCAGATGACGTCCTTCCTTGTAGGCTTTTTATCAAAGTATTTGATGTAATTGGCCCCTGAGTTACCAATATGGTGAACCTCTCCCTTTCCACAGGGGTTTTTCCAAATGCATTTAAACCATTGTGGAGCCTCTGCTCAAAAAGCCAGGCTGAGACCCAACTGACCTCAGTAATTTCAGGACTATTTCTAAGCTCCTTTTCTGGTCCAAGATCTTGGAGAAGGTGGTGTCTGAGCAGCTGTTCCTGGATCAGAGCGACATCCATGAGAAGTTTCAGTCTGGCTTCAGTAAACACACTCTACGGAGACAGCTTTATTGAAAGTGTCCAGTGACATCATGATGTCGGCTGACTCGGGTAAATCCACTGTTCTGGTTCTCTTGGATCTGTCCTCAGCCTTTGACACAGTTGATCACCAGATCCTGCTGAGAAGACTGAGGGATGAAGACTGTCTGGGTCTGTGTTAGAATGGTTTTCATCTTAGCTTTCTGGGCGCAGTTCTAGTGTATCTGCCAATCAAATGAGGTCTGAATCGGCAGATCTGTTGTGTGGAGTCCCTCAAGGTTCTGTTCTGGTTCACACGGTTCAGGACCAGAGGAGAGAACTCCTTCCATACTGTTGCTCCTAAGTTTTGGAACGATCTTCCTCTCTTTGCTCTTGATGGATCTATTGACTCCTTCAAGAAACATCTGTGTTTGATGATCTACTGACTCCTTCAAGAAACATCTGTGTTTGATGATCTACTGACTCCTTCAAGAAACATCTGTGTTTGATGATCTACTGACTCCTTCAAGAAACATCTGTGTTTGATGATCTACTGACTCCTTCAAGAAACATCTGTGTTTGATGATCTACTGACTCCTTCAAGAAACATCTGTGTTTGATGATCTACTGACTCCTTCAAGAAACATCTGTGTTTGATGATCTACTGACTCCTTCAAGAAACATATGTGTTTGATGATCTACTGACTCCTTTAAGAAACATCTGTGTTTGATGATCTACTGACTCCTTCAAGAAACATCTGTGTTTGATGATCTACTGACTCCTTCAAGAAACATCTGTGTTTGATGATCTACTGACTCCTTCAAGAAACATCTGTGTTTGATGATCTACTGACTCCTTCAAGAAACATGTGTGTTTGATGATCTACTGACTCCTTCAAGAAACATCTGTGTTTGATGATCTACTGACTCCTTCAAGAAACATCTGTGTTTGATGATCTACTGACTCCTTCAAGAAACATCTGTGTTTGATGATCTACTGACTCCTTCAAGAAACATCTGTGTTTGATGATCTACTGACTCCTTCAAGAAACATGTGTGTTTGATGATCTACTGACTCCTTCAAGAAACATGTGTGTTTGATGATCTACTGACTCCTTCAAGAAACATCTTAAGACGTTTCTATTTGTTCAGGCTTTTCCTTGATTTTCTGGAACTCCTGTTGTGTTATCAGTTTAATCTTGATCTTTAAAATATATACTTTATTGAATATTGTTTTGATTGTTTAAGTGCTTTGTGACCCTGGTCTAGAAAAGCGCTATATAAATAATTGTTACTTACTTACTTAATATTTCTCTTTGAAATGCGATGGAAAGTAAAATGAATGATCTGATCAATGACATCATTGGGATCAATAAAGTATAAATGAACTATTTTACTGT
>JACEEU010000710.1:660786-680786 GCA_016630915.1 Callionymus lyra
TCGTGGAGTGACAGGGAACCAGCCAATTAAAGGTTCCCTCTGGACCTGCTGGACCTGCTGGACCTGCTGGACCTGCTGATGGCAGAAGGTCTCGACACGAACACAGGCGTAGATCATCAACTCTTTCCTGCGCCGGAGTGTCCGCCGAGAGCAGTGGATCGGAGATCATCTCTTTCTTCACTGCAGTTTATCTGAAGGACACTGATGTTCGTCTCCTCCCTGTTGTTCGCTCTGATAAGAGCCTCCAGATAATCCGGGGTCACGCGCTCGCCATCAATTACTGTGTTTAAACACGGCCGTGAAGACATCAGGGATCTGAGCGAGGAGGTCTGAGAACATCTCTGCGAGCCTTCAAACATGTTTATTATCCTCAGTTAGTCGAGTGTCGTCCTCGACAGACGCCTCGTTCTGTGGACCACCGACGATCTGCTGAAACTTTCTGCTCGACGAGGGATTCGTCCGAGACTCGATGAGGATCTTTGACGACCGTCAACGACGACGAGATGATCGTCACAGAAACCATCTCTGAGGCCATGAAGCTTCAGGTTGAGAAGGTGATTGATGATCGACTCGACCGGGTGAGATATGTTGCCAAAGGGAGCTCAGGAGCCGCATGTGAACGTTACCTAAAGTGACAGAAATCCTTATCAAACGTGACGTCAGCTCAGAAAACAACTGGTGTCACATCATCATCATCATCATCATCATCATCATCATCATCATCATCAACATCTGATGAAGCTTCACGACTCAAACTCTTTCTTTCTTTTTTTGTCTCACTTTTCCGTTCCATCGTCGATCATCTGTTTTTAAATCGATGATAAGAAACTTTAATCTTTCCGAACCAAACACCTTCGATCTCGTCATCATTTGATTGATTTGTAAACGAATCTTCTCTGGAGTCGAAGTGAATCAAACATGGATCGTCTTCAAGAATCTTAATGTCTTCGTTTGTCTTCAAGAATCTTAATGTCTTCGTTTGTCTTCAAGAATCTTAATGTCTTCGTTTGTCTTCAAGAATCTTAATGTCTTCATTTGTCTTCAAGAATCTTTATGTCTTCGTTTATCTTCAAGAATCTTAATGTCTTCGTTTGTCTTCAAGAATCTTAATGTCTTCGTTTGTCTTCAAGAATCTTAATGTTTATCTTCAAGAATCTTAATGTCTTCGTTTGTCTTCAAGAATCTTAATGTCTTCGTTTGTCTTCAAGAATCTTAATGTCTTCGTTTGTCTTCAAGAATCTTAATGTCTTCGTTTGTCTTCAAGAATCTTAATGTCTTCGTTTGTCTTCAAGAATCTTAATGTCTTCGTTTGTCTTCAAGAATCTTAATGTCTTCGTTTGTCTTCAAGAATCTTAATGTCTTCGTTTGTCTTCAAGAATCTTAATGTCTTCGTTTGTCTTCAAGAATCTTAATGTCTTCGTTTGTCTTCAAGAATCTTAATGTCTTCGTTTGTCTTCAAGAATCTTAATCGTTTGTCTTCAAGAATCTTAATGTCTTCGTTTGTCTTCAAGAATCTTAATGTCTTCGTTTGTCTTCAAGAATCTTAATGTCTTCGTTTGTCTTCAAGAATCTTAATGTCTTCGTTTGTCTTCAAGAATCTTAATGTCTTCGTTTGTCTTCAAGAATCTTAATGTTTATCTTCAAGAATCTTAATGTCTTCGTTTGTCTTCAAGAATCTTAATGTCTTCGTTTGTTTTCAAGAATCTTAATGTCTTCGTTTATCTTCAAGAATCTTAATGTCTTCGTTCGTCTTCAAGAATCTTAATGTCTTCGTTTGTCTTCAAGAATCTTAATGTTTATCTTCAAGAATCTTAATGTCTTCGTTTGTCTTCAAGAATCTTAATGTCTTCGTTTGTCTTCAAAAATCTTAATGTCTTCGTTTGTCTTCAAGAATCTTAATGTCTTCGTTTGTCTTCAAGAATCTTAATGTCTTCGTTTGTCTTCAAAAATCGTAATGTCTTCGTTTGTCTTCAAGAATCTTAATGTCTTCGTTTGTCTTCAAGAATCTTAATGTCTTCGTTTGTCTTCAAGAATCTTAATGTTTATCTTCAAGAATCTTAATGTCTTCGTTTGTCTTCAAGAATCTTAATGTCTTTGTTTGTCTTCAAGAATCTTAATGTCTTCGTTTGTCTTCAAGAATCTTAATGTTTATCTTCAAGAATCTTAATGTCTTCGTTTGTCTTCAAGAATCTTAATGTTTATCTTCAAGAATCTTAATGTCTTCGTTTGTCTTCAAGAATCTTAATGTCTTCGTTTGTCTTCAAGAATCTTAATGTCTTCGTTTTGTCTTCAAGAATCTTAATGTCTTCGTTTGTCTTCAAGAATCTTAATGTCTTCGTTTGTCTTCAAGAATCTTAATGTCTTCGTTTGTCTTCAAGAATCTTAATGTCTTCGTTTGTCTTCAAGAATCTTAATGTCTTCGTTTGTCTTCAAGAATCTTAATGTCTTCGTTTGTCTTCAAGAATCTTAATGTCTTCGTTTGTCTTCAAGAATCTTAATGTCTTCGTTTGTCTTCAAGAATCTTAATGTCTTCGTTTGTCTTCAAGAATCTTAATGTCTTCGTTTGTCTTCAAGAATCTTAATGTCTTCGTTTGTCTTCAAGAATCTTAATGTCTTCGTTTGTCTTCAAGAATCTTAATGTCTTCGTTTGTCTTCAAGAATCTTAATGTCTTCGTTTGTCTTCAAGAATCTTAATGTCTTCGTTTGTCTTCAAGAATCTTAATGTCTTCGTTTGTCTTCAAGAATCTTAATGTCTTCGTTTGTCTTCAAGAATCTTAATGTCTTCGTTTGTCTTCAGTTTGTCTTCAAGAATCTTAATGTCTTCGTTTGTCTTCAAGAATCTTAATGTCTTCGTTTGTCTTCAAGAATCTTAATGTCTTCGTTTGTCTTCAAGAATCTTAATGTCTTCGTTTGTCTTCAAGAATCTTAATGTCTTCGTTTGTCTTCAAGAATCTTAATGTCTTCGTTTGTCTTCAAGAATCTTAATGTCTTCGTTTGTCTTCAAGAATCTTAATGTCTTCGTTTGTCTTCAAGAATCTTAATGTCTTCGTTTGTCTTCAAGAATCTTAATGTCTTGTCTTCGTTTGTCTTCAAGAATCTTAATGTCTTCGTTGTCTTAGAATCTTAATGTCTTCGTTTGTTTTCAAGAATCTTAATGTCTTCGTTTGTCTTCAAGAATCTTAATGTCTTCGTTTGTCTTCAAAGAATCTTAATGTCTTCGTTTGTCTTCAAGAATCTTAATGTCTTCGTTTGTCTTCAAGAATCTTAATGTCTTCGTTTGTCTTCAAGAATCTTAATGTCTTCGTTTGTCTTCAAGAATCTTAATGTCTTCGTTTGTCTTCAAGAATCTTAATGTCTTCGTTTGTCTTCAAGAATCTTAATGTCTTCGTTTGTCTTCAAGTCTTCAAGAATCTTAATGTTCTTCGTTTGTCTTCAAGAATCTTAATGTCTTCGTTTGTCTTCAAGAATCTTAATGTCTTCGTTTGTCTTCAAGAATCTTAATGTCTTCGTTTGTCTTCAAGAATCTTAATGTCTTCGTTTGTCTTCAAGAATCTTAATGTCTTCGTTTGTCTTCAAGAATCTTAATTCTTCGTTTATCTTCAAGAATCTTAATGTCTTCGTTTGTCTTCAAGAATCTTGGTTTATCTTCAAGAATCTTAATGTCTTCGTTTGTCTTCAGAATCTTAATGTTTCTTGCTTGTTTTTGTCTTCAAGATTAAGGGCTCAAAATGAGTAAAATCTTCGTTTTCTTCAAGAATCTTAATGTCTTCGTTGTCTTCAAGAATCTTAATGTCCGTTTATCTTCAAGAATCTTAATGTCTTGTTTGTCTCATTTTTCTTGTTTCTTCAACTTAATCAAACTATTCTCGTTTTCTTCAGAACTTAATGTCTTCGTTTAGCTTCAAGACTTAATGTTTGCTTTGTTCTTCAAGATCTTAATGCTTGTTTGTCTTCAAGTTTTTTTTTTTAAGTCTTATGTTTAAAATCTTCAAGATCTTTGTCTCGTTGTCTTCAAGAACTCTTAATGTCTTCGTTTGTCTTCAAGAATCTTAATGTCTTCGTTTTTCTTCAAGAATCTTAATGTCTTCGTTTGTCTTCAAGAATCTTAATGTTTATCTTCAAAGAATCTTAATGTCTTCGTTTGTCTTCAAGAATCTTAATTTTCGTTTATCTTCAAGAATCTAATGTCTTCGTTTGTCTTCAAGATCTTATGTTTATCTTCAAGATCTTAATGTCTTCGTTTGTCTTCAAGTCTTAATTTCTTATCTTCAAGAAAATTCTGTTTTTCTTCAAGAATCTTAATGTCTTCGTTTATCTTCAAGAATCTTAATGTCTTCTTTGTCTTCAAGAATTAATCTTCTTCAAAAATCGTAATGTCTTCGTTTGTCTTCAAGAATCTTAATGTCTTTGTTTTTTGTCTTCAAGAATCTTAATGTTTATCTTCAAGAATCTTAATGTCTTCGTTTGTCTTCAAGAATCTTAATGTCTTCGTTTGTCTTCAAGAATCGTAATGTCTTCGTTTGTCTTCAAGAATCGTAATGTCTTTGTTTGTCTTCAAGAATCTTAATGTCTTCGTTTGTCATCAAGAATCTTAATGTCTTCGTTTGTCTTCAAGAATCTTAATGTCTTCGTTTATCTTCAAGAATCTTAATGTTTATCTTCAAGAATCTTAATGTCTTTGTTTGTCTTCAAGAATCTTAATGTCTTCGTTTGTCTTCAAGAATCTTAATGTCTTCGTTTGTCTTCAAGAATCTTTATGTCTTCGTTTGTCTTCAAGAATCTTAATGTCTTCGTTTGTCTTCAAGAATCTTAATGTCTTCGTTTGTCTTCAAGAATCTTAATGTCTTCGTTTGTCTTCAAGAATCCTGGACTCGAACGTTTGGATCTTTTCCTCTCGACTCTCGAGCCAAAGCGACAGAAGGCTCTGTTTTATTAAACTTTCCTGATGTTTGGACGAGTCGAGCTTCGACACAAACACACGACGCACACGAGACTCGCAGACACACAAACACACGACGCACACGAGGCTCGCAGACACACAAACACACGACGCACACGAGGCTCGCAGACACACAAACACACGACGCACACGAGGCTCGCAGACACACAAACACACGATGCACACGAGGCTCGCAGACACACAAACACACGACGCACACAAGGCTCGCAGACACACAAACACACGACGCACACGAGGCTCCCAGACACACAAACACACTAGAAATGAATCTTTACAACGATTCACCTCATGTTTTTAAACACAAACAAACTAGAAACGAGACAAATTCGTTGAAGGGTTTTGACTTTTTTTTAAAAGATTTAATGTAAGTTAATGTGTTTGTTTCAGTCATTGATCACATGATCATTTATCAGTCGATTCATAAACATATGTTTGTATTTTTACACGACTTTGGATCATAAGACACAACATCACGAGATGAACGAGATAACTTATTATTATTATTATTATTATTATTATTATTATTATTATTATTATTATTGTTATTATTATTATTCATCAACACACTCTTCATCAACACACTCTTCATCAACACACTCTTCATCAACACACTCTTCATCAACACACTCTTCATCAACACACTCTTCATCAACACACTCTTCATCAACACACTCTTCATCAACACACTCTTCATCAACACACTCTTCATCAACACACTCTTCATCAACACACTCTTCATCAACACACTCTTCATCAACACACTCTTCATCAACACACTCTTCATCAACACACTCTTGATCAACACACTCTTCATCAACACACTCTTGATCAACACACTCTTCATCAACACACTCTTGATCAACACACTCTTCATCAACACACTCTTCATCAACACACTCTTCATCAACACACTTTTTACAACACACTCTTCATCAACACACTCTTCATCAACACACTCTTCATCAACACACTCTTCATCAACACACTCTTCATCAACACACTCTTCATCAACACACTCTTCATCAACACACTCTTCATCAACACACTCTTCATCAACACACTCTTCATCAACAACACTCTTCATCAACACACTCTTCATCAACACACTCTTCATCAACACACTCTTCATCAACACACTCTTCATCAACACACTCTTCATCAACACACTCTTCATCAACACACTCTTCATCAACACACTCTTCATCAACACACTGATGATGATGTTAAATCTACGAAACACATACGTTTATATTTTTAATCTGATTAATCATGATTATGGATCATTTCGAGAAAATGTAATTTATTTGATTCTATTCTGTGAAACCAGTTTTAAATTTTCCTTTCTTTTCCTTCCATTCTGAGAAACATCGACTGTGAATCAGAAGATTTATGTTTTGTCATTAGTGTTAAAATCCACCATTTTATTTCAGTGTCTTGGTATCATGTGGTTTTAAACATTAAACTTAAAATCTCTGACAAAACTGCTCATCAATGTTTCACTGAAGAAGTTCTTCTCAAGAAACCAAATGTTATTTCAAACCAAACCAGTGTTTCCTGGAGACTCACAGTGAGTCCAGAAGCAGAACCTGCTGCCGACAACTGACCGACGACATCACTTCCTGTATCGACCGATGACATCACTTCCTGTATCGACCGACGACATCCTCCGATGACATCACTCTCTGTATCGACCGATGACATCACTTCCTGTATCGACCGATGACATCACTTCCTGTATCGACCGACGACATCACTTCCTGTATCGACCGATGACATCACTTCCTGTATCGACCGTCGACATCACTTCCTGTATCGACCGACGACATCACTTCCTGTATCGACCGTCGACATCACTTCCTGTATCGACCGTCGACATCACTTCCTGTATCGACCGTCGACATCACTTCCTTGGCTATTCGACCGTCGACATCACTTCCTGTATCGACCGTCGACATCACTTCCTGTATCGACCGTCGACATCACTTCCTGTATCGACCGTCGACATCACTTCCTGTATCGACCGTCGACATCACTTCCTGTATCGACCATCGACATCACTTCCTGTATCGACCGTCGACATCACTTCCTGTATCGACCGACGACATCACTTCCTGTATCGACCGATGACATCACTTCCTGTATCGACCGACGACATCACTTCCTGTATCGACCGACGACATCACTTCCTGTATCGACCGATCGACATCACTTCCTGTATCGACCGACCGTCGACATCACTTCCTGTATCGAGAGCCACGACCTTCAAAACTGTCCATTGAAAGTGAGAATCTTCTCTCGAATCTCCTGCTGGGACGAGACACTGTCGACTCCCTTCAACGTCTATATATAGATAAACAACATCTTCAGGCTAAACGTCTGTAATCATGTCCTCAGGAACACAATACCTGGAGAAAGATTCACCTGAAGCTCCAACAACATGTTGTGAACACGAGAGGAAATCAATGTTTACTGTAAAGATTATATTTATAAACTGAGGGAGTGTGTAAGAGTGTGTAGATATCATGATACAAGGATTCAATATATAGTGATATACAGTGATAGTGTAGTAACAAGTATATATGTGTAGTATTGTCCAGTACTTGACTCTGGTGTTGTGATAGTGTAGTAACAAGTATATATGTGTAGTATTGTCCAGTACTTGACTCTGGTGTTGTGATAGTGTAGTAACAAGTATATATGTGTAGTATTGTCCAGTACTTGACTCTGGTGTTGTGATAGTGTAGTAACAAGTATATATGTGTAGTATTGTCCAGTACTTGACTCTGGTGTTGTGATAGTGTAGTAACAAGTATATATGTGTAGTATTGTCCAGTACTTGACTCTGGTGTTGTGATAGTGTAGTAAACAAGTATATATGTGTAGTATTGTCCAGTACTTGACTCCTGGTGTTGTGATAGTGTAGTAACAAGTATATATGTGTAGTATTGTCCAGTACTTGACTCTGGTGTTGTGATAGTGTAGTAACAAGTATATATGTGTAGTATTGTCCAGTACTTGACTCTGGTGTTGTGATAGTGTAGTAACAAGTATATATGTGTAGTATTGTCCAGTACTTGACTCTGGTGTTGTGATAGTGTAGTAACAAGTATATATGTGTAGTATTGTCCAGTACTTGACTCTGGTGTTGTGATAGTGCAGTAACAAGTATATATGTGTAGTATTGTCCAGTACTTGACTCTGGTGTTGTGATAGTGTAGTAATAAGTATATATGTGTAGTATTGTCCAGTACTTGACTCTGGTGTTGTGATAGTGTAGTAACAAGTATATATGTGTAGTATTGTTGTAAAATATATACAAACATATACTAACGTATTATTAGTTATTATTCAACCTTCAGTCCAACTTTGATTAAATCTGAATTATTTAAAGACATATTTCTGCATGTAACTGTGAAAACGATGCATTAAATCCATCTCTGGCTCAAACTGGGCCACAGTGACTGACAGCTGTTTCTGTCCAGAACCAGAACCGGTTGTGCTCTGATAGGCAGCTCGGCGGCGTGTGCTGCTGTCCGGGTCTGATACCAGTCTGTGTCTAATGTGCCGGGATTGACTTCCTGGTGCCTCCAGTGCAGACCAGGATTTCAAGTCTTTGACCGGATCCTCGCACCTCGGGGTCTCAGTGTTCATGGGGGTCACAGCTCAATCATGGCCCGCCTCGGACCCGCTGGTACCAGCTCATGATGTCGTCGCCTCCAGAACCACGAGTCCGAGTCAGCGCTTCATTATCACTGAGGTATTAGCCTCACTTTTCTTCCTGTCACTCAAACGACAAGGATTTATAACGTCTTGATGTAAACGATCACCAGCATTAAAGATCAATATTATTTATTGATCTTTATCAGTATGTTTATTATATTATTATATTATAGCATCAATATATCATGAGTCATCATGTATTTGATTAAAGTTAGTATACTTCATCTTCATCTTCATCTTCATCTTCATCATCATCTTCATCTTAATGATAATGATGATGATGATGATGATGATGATGATGATGATGATGATGAAGATGAAGATGATGACGAAGATGAAGATGAAGATGAAGATGAAGATGAAGATGATGATGATGATGATGATGATGATGAAGATGAAGATGATGATGATGATGAAGATGAAGATGATGATGATGATGAAGATGAAGATGATGATGAAGATGAAGATGAAGATGAAGATGAAGATGAAGATGAAGATGATGATGAAGATGAAGATGAAGATGAAGATGAAGATGAAGATGAAGATGATGATGATGATGATGATGAAGATGAAGATGATGATGATGATGATGAAGATGAAGATGATGATGAAGATGAAGATGAAGATGAAGATGAAGATGAAGATGAAGATGAAGATGAAGATGATGATGATGATGATGATGAAGATGAAGATGATGATGATGATGAAGATGAAGATGATGATGAAGATGAAGATGAAGATGAAGATGAAGATGAAGATGAAGATGAAGATGAAGATGAAAACTGCGAATCATTCCTGGTTTGTTTCAGTGTTTGTTGAGAGATGTCTTCACAGGAGAAGATGCAGGAAAGATGGACAACATCAGAAGGACGTCGTCTGGGATCCGAACCCATGATCGTCTCCATCAGTTGAGCGTCATGAACACGTGACTGAAGGTAGAGATTCTTACCCCGTTGACGGGATACGTCTTCCATCCCAGCTCGCCGAGGACCACCGTGGTGTCCAGCAGAAGAACTGTGGAGCAGAGACAACATCAGTCTGAGGACAAACATCTCAAGATCATCTCGTATTATTGTCGTCACCAACGTCTCCACCGAGGATCGAGAGAAACGACATGAGTTTGTCGTGAGATTGAAGCGTTTGATTCTCACGCGACTCACAGTTTGTTCTGTTCAAAGACTCCTTCATTAAAACTATCATATAATATATAACATATATATATATATATATATATATGTTATATATTTCTATGACTTTAGACGTCGAGTCTTTTTAAATCACATTATTGTTATAAACGATGATAGTTTTGAACGTGAAAGAAAATATATCTTAAATATCTACGTTTTAATAAAGAGTTTGATTAAATTATTTGATTTAGAAACAACTGACATTTTTGTGTCGCAATTAAACATCCGGCCCCTAGATGGCAGCAGTCGTTACGTCCTCCGCAGCTAAAGGAAGAATGATGACTGAGGACGAGAGGATACAGTGAGTCCAGCAGCTTTTAAAGTAAGTAAGTCATTTTTATTTATATAGAGCTTTTCCAGACCAGGGTCACAAAGTGTTAATCACTCAAAACAATACTCAATAAAATATATACTTAAAGCTGATGTTTGGACATATTTTGGTTTGAAAACAAATGAAAGTAGTTACGACTTCAAGAGTCATGTGGTCTGAAAATACTACAACACCAGAGTCAAGTACTGGACAATACTACACATGTATACTTGTTACTACACTTTCACAACACCAGAGTCAAGTACTGGACAATACTACACATATATACTTGTTACTACACTATCACAACACCAGAGTCAAGTACTGAACAATACTACACATATATACTTGTTACTGCAGTATCACAACACCAGAGTCAAGTACTGGACAATACTACACATATATACTTGTTACTACACTATCACAACACCAGAGTCAAGTATTGGACAATACTACACATATATACTTGTTACTACACTATCACAACACCAGAGTCAAGTACTGGCGATACTACACATATATATACTTGTTACTACACTATCACAACACCAGAGTCAAGTACTGGACAATACTGCACATATATACTTGTTACTACAGTATCACAACACCAGAGTCAAGTACTGGACAATACTACACATATATATTTGTTACTACACTATCACAACACCAGAGTCAAGTACTGGACAATACTACACATATATACTTGTTACTACACTATCACAACACCAGAGTCAAGTACTGAACAATACTACACATATATACTTGTTACTGCAGTATCACAACACCAGAGTCAAGTACTGGACAATACTACACATATATACTTGTTACTACACTATCACAACACCAGAGTCAAGTATTGGACAATACTACACATATATACTTGTTACTACACTATCACAACACCAGAGTCAAGTACTGGCGATACTACACATATATATACTTGTTACTACACTATCACAACACCAGAGTCAAGTACTGGACAATACTGCACATATATACTTGTTACTACAGTATCACAACACCAGAGTCAAGTACTGGACAATACTACACATATATATTTGTTACTACACTATCACAACACCAGAGTCAAGTACTGGACAATAATACATATATACTTGTTACTACACCATCACAACACCAGAGTCAAGTACTGGACAATACTACACATATATACTTGTTACTACACTATCACAACACCAGAGTCAAGTATTGGACAATGCTACACATATATACTTGTTACTACACTATCACAACACCAGAGTCAAGTACTGGCGATACTACACATATATATACTTGTTACTACACTATCACAACACCAGAGTCAAGTACTGGACAATACTACACATATATACTTGTTACTACACTATCACAACACCAGAGTCAAGTACTGGACAATACTACACATATATACTTGTTACTACACTATCACAACACCAGAGTCAAGTACTGGCGATACTACACATATATACTTGTTACTACACTATCACAACACCAGAGTCAAGTACTGGACAATACTACACATATATACTTGTTACTACACTATCACAACACCAGAGTCAAGTACTGGACAATACTACACATATATACTTGTTACTACACTATCACAACACCAAAGTCAAGTACTGGACAATACTACACATATATACTTGTTACTACACTATCACAACACCAGAGTCAAGTACTGGACAATACTACACATATATACTTGTTACTACAGTATCACAACACCAGAGTCAAGTACTGGACAATACTACACATATATACTTGTTACTACAGTATCACAACACCAGAGTCAAGTACTGGGCAATACTACACATATATACTTGTTACTACACTATCACAACACCAGAGTCAAGTACTGGCGATACTACACATATATACTTGTTACTACACTATCACAACACCAAAGTCAAGTACTGGACAATACTACACATATATACTTGTTACTACACTATCACAACACCAAAGTCAAGTACTGGACAATACTACACATATATACTTGTTACTACAGTATCACAACACCAGAGTCAAGTACTGGGCAATACTACACATATATACTTGTTACTACACTATCACAACACCAGAGTCAAGTACTGGCGATACTACACATATATACTTGTTACTACACTATCACAACACCAAAGTCAAGTACTGGACAATACTACACATATATACTTGTTACTACAGTATCACAACACCAGAGTCAAGTACTGGACAATACTACACATATATACTTGTTACTACAGTATCACAACACCAGAGTCAAGTACTGGGCAATACTACATATATATCCTTGTTACTACACTATCACAACACCAGAGTCAAGTACTGGACAATACTACACATATATACTTGTTACTACACTATCACAACACCAAAGTCAAGTACTGGACAATACTACACATATATACTTGTTACTACACTATCACAACACCAGAGTCAAGTACTGGACAATACTACACATATATACTTGTTACTACAGTATCACTATATATCTTATCCTTGTATTGTGACATCAACACTCAAATGTATAAATACAACATAAAAACTGTCACTAAAACACACAAACATTACGACTTCAGGAAGAAACAGAATCTTCTCTCGGTTCAGCATCTGTTCGAGTTTTTATTTAAGAACCAGAGAAGAAATGTTTTGTTGCTGAAGTTCATCTTTAGAAGTGAAGGATGAAAAGAAAAGATGAATCGTTTGAAAAGTATGTCGATCGATCGTTTCATGTTCAACACGAGGAAGTAAATGTTGTTTAAAGTTTGACTTCGACATGAACTTAGTGATGTTTAAAGAACGTGATGTTGATTCATGTCTTTAGTGTTTAAATACATGTTTGTCCAACTCTGAGCTTCTATTCACACACACACACACACACACACACACACACACACACACACACACACACACACACACACACACACACACACACACACACACACACACACACACACACACAACACCCCCACAACACACACACACACACACACACACACACACCACACACACACACACACACACACACACACACACAACACCCCACACACACAAACAACACACACAAACACACACACACACAAACACACACAAACACACACAAACACAAACAACACACACACAAACACACACAAGCACACACACACACACACAAGCACACACAAACACACAGAGAAAACACACACACACACACACACACAAACACACACAAGCAGCACACACAACACACACACAAGCACACACAAACACACAGAAAACACACACAAACACACACACAAACACACACACAAACACACACACAAACACACAAACACACACAAACACACACAAACACAAACAAACACACACAAACACAAACAAACACACACACAAACACACACAAGCACACACAAACACACAGAAAACACACACAAACACACACACAAACACACACAAGCACACACAAACACACACAAGCACACACAAACACACAGAACACACAGAAACACACAACACCCCCACACACACAACAAACACACACACAAGCACACACAAACACACACAAACACACACACAAACACACACGTGTCATTAGCAATAACAATCTGGACAACAATGGGCTGCAGAAGTCGCTTGTAAAAGCATGATTTTATCGGCGCAGTGCAGCAGTTGTGCGTCGGTGCAGCAGTTGTGCGTCGGTGCAGCTGCAGCAGTTCGTGCTAATGGACTGTGATTAAAACACACTTCACCACAAACACACACGAACATCCTCCGGATCCAAAGGTGACGAGAGGTTAAACGTTGTGTCAACATCACTGAGTTGTTCTTCTGCTGCAACATGAAGTGAAACAAAAGTGTGTGTTCGCCTCAAGTCGCTGGAAAGTTGTGTTGATGTTCGTGAACCTTCAGGTCAGTCAGGCTTAAAGTCTGGAGACAAAAGAAAGTTTTCTTTCTTATCGAACATCCATGAAGTTGTTGGTGTTTTATTGTGTTTTAGAGTCCGAGTCTTTCTGTAGTTGTGGGTCAGTGTGATATCAGGAGTGTGTTTGTGAGTCCAGGAGAACTAACGGTTCGTTGTGTGAAAATACTTCAGTGAAAAGTATTTTATACCCAAACATTAATCATCAGAGGGTTTTATTCAGTTTTTTTGTAGTTTAGCTTCAGTTTATTTTCAGTTTATCTTCAGTTTATCTTCAGTTTATTTTCAGTTTATTTTCAGTTTATCTTCAGTTTAGCTTCAGTTTAGCTTCAGTTTATCTTCAGTTTATTTTCAGTTTAGCTTCAGTTTAGTTTCAGTTTAGCTTCAGTTTATTTTCAGTTTATTTTCAGTTTAGCTTCAATTTAGCTTCAGTTTAGCTTCATTTTAGCTTCAGTTTAGCATCAGTCTACCTTCAGTTTAGCTTCAGTTTAGCTTCAGTGTAGCTTCAGTTTAGCTTCAGTTTAGCATCAGTTTAGCTTCAGTTTAGCTTCCGTTTAGCATCAGTTTAGCTTCAGTTTAGCTTCAGTTTAGCATCAGTTTAGCTTCAGTTTATCTTCAGTTTAGCATCATTTTAGCTTCAGTTTAGCATCAGTCTACCTTCAGTTTAGCTTCAGTTTATCTTCAGTTTAGCTTCAGTTTATCTTCAGTTTAGCATCAGTTTAGCTTCAGTTTATCTTCAGTTTAGCATCAGTTTAGCTTCAGTTTATCTTCAGTTTAGCATCAGTTTAGCTTCAGTTTATCTTCAGTTTAGCATCAGTTTAGCTTCAGTTTAGCATCAGTTTAGCTTCAGTTTATCTTCAGTTTAGCATCAGTTTAGCTTCAGTTTAGCTTCATCACCGTCACTAAGATGGAGGACGCGGAAGGTGAAAAGCGTCCATCGATCCACACTCAATATTCTTGCGGTTTAAGTGCACATACACATGATTTCACACACTGTTCAGAGTGAACACACTTGTGTACTCGAGAGTCGAGAACTTCTGGATCAAAGTATCTTGAAAAACGCTCCAGGCTGAAGTTATTCTCACTCTTTGTCCTAAATTCTGTGTCGTTTGCGTTCGTGTCCATGTTTGTTGTTGTGTTTGTGGCCAAGAGTGTTGATGGTCACTGTGGAGCTGCTGGGACTCGAACCAGAGACGAATGTTTTCACGACCAGTTTAACAACATGTTAATAACATCAAGTCTAGAATCATGTTCATATCATGAGAAAACTCGAGAATAAAAGATGATTTATTCGTGTTGTTTGACTCACTTGTTTGTTGTCGTTTAAACACTCGTGTGTGACTCACAACAACTACTGTGTGATTTAAGACTCTTAGAATCCATGTGTGTTTTAATCAACTTTTTTCATTGAATTAAAAACAAACTTTTCTTAAAAATCACGTCAGTAACAAACATAACAAATATAAGACATTTATTCTTCATTATTTAAGTCATGAATCTGGATCAAAGACTGAGCGTCTGGCCAGATACCATTGAGGTTAATATTGTATTTAATATAGTGATTTTAAATACTTTATTCAGTTTAAAATGACACAATATTCAGACATCATGTCATGTTTGTATCAAACATCCTGAAGAAAACATTGAAGGTTCGACAACAGTTTGAAACTATTGTGAGACAAACATGTTCAGGACGTAAACTTAAATTAACTTAAAGTTAAATTCTCACTAATCTTGACGTTAAAAAACATTGTTTTCAAAGTTAAATTCTCACTAATCTTGACGTTAAAAAACATTGTTTTCAAAGTTAAATTCTCACTAATCTTCAGGAAACATCACGACTTGTGCAGCTACAGACAGGAAAAGCTCGATTCATGTGGACTTAAGTCCAGATAATTTTCTTCTTTAAGGAATAATAATCAATAAGTTCTTCATAGTTTTAAAAATGATCCAAATGTGATAAAACATTTTTCCTATAAAGTCGTTAAAACAAGAATAAAGTGTTTCAGACGTGTTTCAGTAACAACACGTGTGTAGCTTCAGTAACAACACGTGTGTAGCTTCAGTAACAACACGTGTGTAGCTTCAGTAACAACACGTGTGTAGCTTCAGTAACAACACGTGTGTAGCTTCAGTAACAACACGTGTGTAGCTTCAGTAACAACACGTGTGTAGCTTCAGTAACAACACGTGTGTAGCTTCAGTAACAACACGTGTGTAGCTACAGTAACAACACGTGTGTAGCTTCAGTAACAACACGTGTGTAGCTTCAGTAACAACACGTGTGTAGCTTCAGTAACAACACGTGTGTAGCTTCAGTAACAACACGTGTGTAGCTTCAGTAACAACACGTGTGTAGCTTCAGTAACAACACGTGTGTAGCTTCAGTAACAACACGTGTGTAGCTTCAGTAACAACACGTGTGTAGCTTCAGTAACAACACGTGTGTAGCTTCAGTAACAACACGTGTGTAGCTTCAGTAACAACACGTGTGTAGCTTCAGTAACAACACGTGTGTAGCTTCAGTAACAACACGTGTGTAGCTTCAGTAACAACACGTGTGAGCAGTAGCTTCAGTAACAACACGTGTGTAGCTTCAGTAACAACACGTGTGTAGCTTCAGTAACAACACGTGTGTAGCTTCAGTAACAACACGTGTGTAGCTTCAGTAACAAACACGTGTGTAGCTACAGTAACAACACGTGTGTAGCTTCAGTAACAACACGTGTGTAGCTTCAGTAACAACACGTGTGTAGCTTCAGTAACAACACGTGTGTAGCTTCAGTAACAACACGTGTGTAGCTAACACACAGTAACAACACGTGTGTAGCTTCAGTAACAACACGTGTGTAGCTTCAGTAACAACACGTGTGTAGCTTCAGTAACAACACGTGTGTAGCTTCAGTAACAACACGTGTGTAGCTTCAGTAACAACACGTGTGTAGCCAGTAACAACACGTGTGTAGCTTCAGTAACAACACGTGTGTAGCTTCAGTAACAACACGTGTGTAGCTTCAGTAACAACACGTGTGTAGCTTCAGTAACAACACGTGTGTAGCTTCAGTAACAACACGTGTGTAGCTTCAGTAACAACACGTGTGTAGCTTCAGTAACAACACGTGTGTAGCTTCAGTAACAACACGTGTGTAGCTTAACAACAGTAACAACACGTGTGTAGCTTCAGTAACAACACGTGTGTAGCTTCAGTAACAACACGTGTGTAGCTTCAGTAACAACACGTGTGTAGCTTCAGTAACAACACGTGTGTAGCTTCAGTAACAACACGTGTGTAGCTTCAGTAACAACACGTGTGTAGCTTCAGTAACAACACGTGTGTAGCTTCAGTAACAACACGTGTGTAGCTTCAGTAACAACACGTGTGTAGCTTCAGTAACAACACGTGTGTAGCTTCAGTAACAACACGTGTGTAGCTTCAGTAACAACACGTGTGTAGCTTCAGTAACAACACGTGTGTAGCTTCAGTAACAACACGTGTGTAGCTCTAGTAACAACACGTGTGTAGCTTCAGTAACAACACGTGTGTAGCTTCAGTAACAACACGTGTGTAGCTTCAGTAACAACACGTGTGTAGCTTCAGTAACAACACGTGTGTAGCTTCAGTAACAACACGTGTGTAGCTTCAGTAACAACACGTGTGTAGCTTCAGTAACAACACGTGTGTAGCTTCAGTAACAACACGTGTGTAGCTTCAGTAACAACACGTGTGTAGCTTCAGTAACAACACGTGTGTAGCTTCAGTAACAACACGTGTGTAGCTTCAGTAACAACACGTGTGTGTAGCTTCAGTAACAACACGTGTGTAGCTTCAGTAACAACACGTGTGTAGCTTCAGTAACAACACGTGTGTAGCTTCAGTAACCAGTAACAACACGTGTGTAGCTTCAGTAACAACACGTGTGTAGCTTCAGTAACAACACGTGTGTAGCTTCAGTAACAACACGTGTGTAGCTTCAGTAACAACACGTGTGTAGCTTCAGTAACAACACGTGTGTAGCTTCAGTAACAACACGTGTGTAGCTTCAGTAACAACACGTGTGTAGCTTCAGTAACAACACGTGTGTAGCTTCAGTAACAACACGTGTGTAGCTTCAGTAACAACACGTGTGTAGCTTCAGTAACAACACGTGTGTAGCTTCAGTAACAACACGTGTGTAGCTTCAGTAACAACACGTGTGTAGCTTCAGTAACAACACGTGTGTAGCTTCAGTAACAACACGTGTGTAGCTTCAGTAACAACACGTGTGTAGCTTCAGTAACAACACGTGTGTAGCTTCAGTAACAACACGTGTGTAGCTTCAGTAACAACACGTGTGTAGCTTCAGTAACAACACGTGTGTAGCTTCAGTAACAACACGTGTGTAGCTTCAGTAACAACACGTGTGTAGCTTCAGTAACAACACGTGTGGAGTAGCTTCAGTAACAACACGTGTGTAGCTTCAGTAACAACACGTGTGTAGCTACAGTAACAACACGTGTGTAGCTTCAGTAACAACACGTGTGTAGCTTCAGTCAGCAAAACACGTGTGTAGCTTCAGTAACAACACGTGTAGTAGCTTCCAGTAACAACACGTGTGTAGCTTCAGTAACAACACGTGTGTAGCTTCAGTAACAACACGTGTGTAGCTTCAGTAACAACACGTGTGTAGCTTCAGTAACAACACGTGTGTAGCTTCAGTAACAACACGTGTGTAGCTTCAGTAACAACACGTGTGTAGCTTCAGTAACAACACGTGTGTAGCTTCAGTCAACGTGTAGCTTCAGTAACAACACGTGTGTAGCTTCAGTAACAACACGTGTGTAGCTTCAGTAACAACACGTGTGTAGCTTCAGTAACAACACGTGTGTAGCTTCAGTAACAACACGTGTGTAGCTTCAGTAACAACACGTTAGCTACAGTAACAACACGTGTGTAGCTTCAGTAACAACACGTGTGTAGCTTCAGTAACAACACGTGTGTAGCTTCAGTAACAACACGTGTGTAGCTTCAGTAACAACACGTGTGTAGCTTCAGTAACAACACGTGTGTAGCTTCAGTAACAACACGTGTGTAGCTTCAGTAACAACACGTGTGTAGCTTCAGTAACAACACGTGTGTAGCTTCAGTAACAACACGTGTGTAGCTTCAGTAACAACACGTGTGTAGCTTCAGTAACAACACGTGTGTAGCTTCAGTAACAAGCTTCAGTAACAACACGTGTGTAGCTTCAGTAACAACACGTGTGTAGCTTCAATAACAACGTGTGTAGCTTCAGTAACAACACGTGTGTAGCTACAGTAACAACACGTGTGTAGCTTCAGTAACAACACGTGTGTAGCTTCAGTAACAACACGTGTGTAGCTTCAGTAACAACACGTGTGTAGCTTCAGTAACAACACTGTGTGTAGCTTCAGTACAGTAACAACACGTGTGTAGCTACAGTAACACACGTGTGTAGCTTCAGTAACAACACGTGTGTAGCTTCAGTAACAACACGTGTGTAGCTTCAGTAACAACACGTTGTAGCTTAGTAAGTGAGCTTCAGTAACAACACGTGTGTAGCTTCAGTAACAACACGTGTGTAGCTTCAGTAACAACACGTGTGTAGCTTCAGTAACAACACGTGTGTAGCTTCAGTAACAACACGTGTGTAGCTACAGTAACAACACGTGTGTAGCTTCAGTAACAACACGTGTGTAGCTACAGTAACAACACGTGTGTAGCTTCAGTAACAACACGTGTGTGTTGAGGTTCTCTTACGGTCGAAGCTTGTTTTCAAAGACATGTTTGAAGAGAAACTAATTGAATGAGACGCTTCAGGTCAACGATCGACAAGAGAAGGCGTCCGAGAAATCAGCAGAGGATTGTGGGAAATTGATCGGCGTCGGTGTGTGAGGCAGGATTGTCATCAAGGTGTAAACAAA
>JACEEU010000710.1:685786-700786 GCA_016630915.1 Callionymus lyra
ATCATGTATTATCATGTATTATCAAGTATTAACAAGTATTAACAAGTATTAACAAGTATTATCATGTATTATCATGTATTATCAAGTATTAACAAGTATTAACAAGTATTATCATGTATTATCATGTATTATCAAGTATTAACAAGTATTAACAAGTATTAACAAGTATTATCATGTATTATCAAGTATTAACAAGTATTAACAAGTATTAACAAGTATTAACAAGTATTATCATGTATTATCATGTATTATCAAGTATTAACAAGTATTAACAAGTATTATCATGTATTATCATGTATTATCAAGTATTAACAAGTATTAACAAGTATTATCATGTATTACTTCCAAACACTGACATCAATATGGAGAATAAAGCAGCAGAAATAATTGTCTCATAAAACACGTTTGTTTTTCTCGTCATACGTTGGAACCGAAGACAGATTTTCTTCAGAGTTTAGATGAAAATCAAGTCGAGCTGAGATTGAATCTGTTTCTGTGAAGAACTTGAATTAACACTGAATTCATTTAAATCGTTTCTTCTTAAAAGTGGATGAAACTACATTTCTTTTAAAGATGTGTTTCCAGAGGATCTGAAGTCCAGACGGACCTTCAGGACGACGATGTTGGTTCTATTGTGTTCCACACGAGAAAATCCAGTTTTGTTCCAGATTTCTGCTTCAAAACGTGAAACTGTGACGTCATCTGTGAAACTAGATCCTCAAACCTTCCGTGACGAAGATTCAAGAGGTTTTTAAATCAAGTCTCCAGAGAAGCAACGACACGATAAATCGTTCAAATATCAACGGAAACGTTCGTTCGACGCCGAATCAGATCCTTGTCGACACTAAATCCTGGATGAGACTGACTCACGCAAAGCATCATGGGAATTGTTGAACGCGTCTCTTTCAAGGAGCAGCAGATCCAGGATCATCTGGTTCTGGTTCTGACGTCCAAGTACTTGGATGAAAGTCGACTGGACTTGGTTTTACTTTCTAATGAAAATCTAAAACTATTTAAATAAAAATAATAATAATAATATCCATGTTGACGGTTATTTTATTTATTTTCACTGATTTAATTTCACAATGACCTCCTTGGCAGATGAATGCACGTCTCAGTGCTTTCCTGGTAAATATTAAAGAAACTAAAATGTTTAGAAAAATCATTTTAAACTGAAAACATATTAGAAACAAAATAAATGTAATTTATAATATTACTTAAGCAATAATTACACATGTATTACCAACTATCAAGTATAGATGTTGAAGATAATGTGTGAGACTGAAGAAGCGTCTTGTGCTGACTAACATCAGAGTAATATCATAAATAATATTGTAATATTGTTCATCACACCTGACACCATCAAACATCAGAGTAATATCATAAATAATATTGTATCATGTCACACCTGACACCAACAAACATCAGAGTAATATCATAAATAATATTGTAATATTGTTCATCACACCTGACACCATCAAACATCAGAGTAATATCATAAATAATATTGTTCATGTTTTCATAAACACCTGACACCATCAAACATCAGAGTAATATCATAAATAATATTGTTCATGACACCTGACACCAACAAACATCAGAGTAATATCATAAATAATATTGTAATATTGTTCATCACACCTGACACCATCAAACATCAGAGTAATATCATAAATAATATTGTTCATGACACCTGACACCATCAAACATCAGAGTAATATCATAAATAATATTGTTCATGACACCTGACACCATCAAACATCAGAGTAATATCATAAATAATATTGTAATATTGTTCATCACACCTGACACCATCAAACATCAGAGTAATATCATAAATAATATTGTAATATTGTTCATCACACCTGACACCATCAAACATCAGAGTAATATCATAAATAATATTGTAATATTGTTCATCACACCTGACACCATCAAACATCAGAGTAATATCATAAATAATATTGTTCATGACACCTGACACCATCAAACATCAGAGTAATATCATAAATAATATGTAATATTGTTCATCACACCTGACACCATCAAACATCAGAGTAATATCATAAATAATATTGTTCATGACACCTGACACCATCAAACATCAGAGTAATATCATAAATAATGTTGTTCATCACACCTGACACCATCAAACATCAGAGTAATATCATAAATAATATTGTAATATTGTTCATCACACCTGACACCATCAAACATCAGAGTAATATCATAAATAATATTGTAATATTGTTCATCACACCTGACACCATCAAACATCAGAGTAATATCATAAATAATATTGTAATATTGTTCATCACACCTGACACCATCAAACATCAGAGTAATATCATAAATAATATTGTTCATGACACCTGACACCATCAAACATCAGAGTAATATCATAAATAATATGGTAATATTGTTCATCACACCTGACACCATCAAACATCAGAGTAATATCATAAATAATATGGTAATATTGTTCATCACACCTGACACCATCAAACATCAGAGTAATATCATAAATAATATTGTAATATTGTTCATCACACCTGACACCATCAAACATCAGAGTAATATCATAAATAATATAATATTGTTCATGACACCTGACACCATCAAACATCAGAGTAATATCATAAATAATATGGTAATATTGTTCATGACACCTGACACCATCAAACATCAGAGTAATATCATAAATAATATTGTAATATTGTTCATCACACCTGACACCATCAAACATCAGAGTAATATCATAAATAATATTGTAATATTGTTCATCACACCTGACACCATCAAACATCAGAGTAATATCATAAATAATATGGTAATATTGTTCATCACACCTGACACCATCAAACATCAGAGTAATATCATAAATAATATTGTTCATGACACCTGACACCATCAAACATCAGAGTAATATCATAAATAATATTGTAATATTGTTCATCACACCTGACACCATCAAACATCAGAGTAATATCATAAATAATATTGTAATATTGTTCATCACACCTGACACCATCAAACATCAGAGTAATATCATAAATAATATTGTTCATGACACCTGACACCATCAAACATCAGAGTAATATCATAAATAATATTGTTCATCACACCTGACACCATCAAACATCAGAGTAATATCATAAATAATATTGTTCATGACACCTGACACCATCAAACATCAGAGTAATATCATAAATAATATTATCACACCTGTTACACCATCAAATATCAGAGTAATATCATAAATAATATTGCTCATGACACCTGACACCATCAAACATCAGAGTAATATCATAAATAATATTGTTCATGACACCTGACACCATCAAACATCAGAGTAATATCATAAATAATATTGCTCATCACACCTGACACCATCAAACATCAGAGTAATATCATAAATAATATTGCTCATCACACCTGACACCATCAAACATCAGAGTAATATCATAAATAATATTGCTCATCACACCTGACACCATCAAACATCAGAGTAATATCATAAATAATATTGCTCATGACACCTGACACCATCAAACATCAGAGTAATATCATAAATAATATTGCTCATGACACCTGACACCATCAAACATCAGAGTAATATCATAAATAATATTGCTCATCACACCTGACACCATCAAACATCAGAGTAATATCATAAATAATATTGTTCATGACACCTGACACCATCAAACATCAGAGTAATATCATAAATAATATTGCTCATGACACCTGACACCATCAAACATCAGAGTAATATCATAAATAATATTGCTCATGACACCTGACACCATCAAACATCAGAGTAATATCATAAATAATATTGCTCATGACACCTGACACCATCAAACATCAGAGTAATATCATAAATAATATTGCTCATGACACCTGACACCATCAAACATCAGAGTAATATCATAAATAATATTGCTCATGACACCTGACACCATCAAACATCAGAGTAATATCATAAATAATATTGCTCATGACACCTGACACCATCAAACATCAGAGTACTATCATAAATAATATTGCTCATGACACCTGACACCATCAAACATCAGAGTAATATCATAAATAATATTGCTCATCACACCTGACACCACCAAAAATCAGAGTAATATCAGAAATAATATTGCTCATGACACCTGACACCATCAAACATCAGAGTAATATCATAAATAATATTTCTCATGACACCTGACACCATCAAACATCAGAGTAATATCATAAATAATATTGCTCATGACACCTGACACCATCAAACATCAGAGTAATATCATAAATAATATTGCTCATGACACCTGACACCATCAAACATCAGAGTAATATCATAAATAATATTGCTCATGACACCTGACACCATCAAACATCAGAGTAATATCATAAATAATATTGTTCATCACACCTGACACCATCAAACATCAGAGTAATATCATAAATAATATTGCTCATCACACCTGACACCATCAAACATCAGAGTAATATCATAAATAATATTGCTCATGACACCTGACACCATCAAACATCAGAGTAATATCATAAATAATATTGCTCATCACACCTGACACCATCAAACATCAGAGTAATATCATAAATAATATTGTTGATGACACCTGACACCATCAAACATCAGAGTAATATCATAAATAATATTGTTCATCACACCTGACACCATCAAACATCAGAGTAATATCATAAATAATATTGTTCATCACACCTGACACCATCAAACATCAGAGTAATATCATAAATAATATTGCTCATGACACCTGACACCATCAAACATCAGAGTAATATCATAAATAATATTGCTCATGACACCTGACACCATCAAACATCAGAGTAATATCATAAATAATATTGCTCATGACACCATCAAACATCAGAGTACTATCATAAATAATATTGCTCATGACACCATCAAACATCAGAGTACTATCATAAATGATATTGCTCATGACACCATCAAACATCAGAGTAATATCATAAATAATATTGCTCATGACACCATCAAACATCAGAGTAACTATCATAAATAATATTGCTCATGACACCATCAAACATCAGAGAACTATCATAAATAATATTGCTCATGACACCATCAAACATCAGAGAACTATCATAAATAATATTGCTCATGACACCATCAAAACAAAGATCAGAGAACTATCATAAATAATATTGCTCATGACACCATCAAACATCAGAGAACTATCATAAATAATATTGCTCATGACACCATCAAACATCAGAGAGAGTACTATCATAAATAATATTGCTCATGACACCATCAAACATCAGAGACTATCATAAATAATATTGCTCATGACACCATCAAACATCAGAGAACTATCATAAATAATATTGCTCATGACACCATCAAACATCAGAGAACTATCATAAATAATATTGCTCATGACACCATCAAACATCAGAGAACTATCATAAATAATATTGCTCATGACACCTATCAAGAGAACTATCATAAATAATATTGCTCATGACACCATCAAAGATCAGAGAACTATCATAAATAATATTGCTCATGACACCATCAAAGATCAGAGAACTATCATAAATAATATTGCTCATGACACCATCAAAGATCAGAGAACTATCATAAATAATATTGCTCATGACACCATCAAACATCAGAGTACTATCATAAATAATATTGCTCATGACACCATCAAACATCAGAATACTATCATAAATAATATTGCTCATGACACCATCCAACATAAGTTGTTGGTTCAATTCTCAACAGAAGATTTTCAAGAATCTTCTGTTGACGAGACACGAGTGAAGACGAGGAGAAGCTTTTTCTCAAGACAACAGATCAAGTGTGTTGATGAGACAAGTGTGTGTGTGAGTGTGTGTGTAAGTGTGTGTGAGTGTGTTTGTGTGAGTGTGTGTTGAGAAGAGTGTGTGTGAGTGTGTTTGTGTGAGTGTGTGTTGATGAGACGAGTGTGTGTGTGAGTGTGTGTGTAAGTGTGTGTGAGAGTGTTTGTTGGGGGTGTGTTTGAGAAGGAGTGTGTGTGAAGTGTGTTTGTGTGAGTGTGTGTTGATGAGACGATGTGTGTGTGAGTGTGTGTTGTGTGTGAGTGTGTTGTGTGAGTGTTGTAAGAGTGTGTTTTGAGAAGAGTGTGTGAGTGTGTGTTGAAGAGGCGAGTGTGTGTAAGTGTGTGTGGGGGAGTGTGTGTTGAGTGTGTGTGAGTGTGTGTTGAGAAGAGTGTGTGTGAGTGTGTTTGTGTGAGTGTGTGTTGAGTGTGTGTGTGTGTGTGTGTTAGAAGAGTGTGTGTGAGTGTGTGTTGAGAAGAGTGTGTGTGAGTGTGTGTTGAGAAGAGTGTGTGTGAGTGTGTGTTGATGAGACGAGTTAGTGTGTGTGAGTGTGTGTGAGTGTGTGTGTGTGAGTGTGTGTGTAAGTGTGTGTGAGTGTGTTTGTGTGAGTGTGTGTGAGTGTGTTTTGAGAAGAGTGTGTGTGAGTGTGTGTTGATGAGACGAGTGTGAGTGAGTGTGTGTGAGTGTGTGTTAGTGTGTGTGAGTGTGTGTTGAGAAGAGTGTGTGTGAGTGTGTTTGTGTGAGTGTGTGTTGAGAAGAGTGTGTGTGAGTGTGTGTTGAGAAGAGTGTGTGTGAGTGTGTGTTGAGAAGAGTGTGTGTGAGTGTGTGTTGATGAGACGAGTGTGAGTGAGTGTGTGTGAGTGTGTGTGAGTGTGTGTGTGTGTGTGTGAGTGTGTGTTGAGAAGAGTGTGTGTGAGTGTGTTTGTGTGAGTGTGTGTGAGTGTGTGTTGAGAAGAGTGTGTGTGAGTGTGTGTTGATGAGAAGTGTGTAGTGTGTGTGTGTGTGTTGAGAAGAGTGTGTGTGAAGTGTGTGTGTGAGTGTGTGTTGAGAAGAGTGTGTGTGTGTGTGTGTGTGTTTGTGTGAGTGTGTGTTGATGAGACGAGTGTGTGTGTGAGTGTGTGTGTAAGTGTGTGTGTGTGTGTTTGTGTGTGTGTGTGTGTGTGTGTGTGTGAGTGTGTTTGTGTGTGAGTGTGTGTTGATGAGACGAGTGTGAGTGTGTGTTGTGAGTGTGATGAGAAGAGTGTGTGTGAAGTGTGTGTTGAGTGAGTGTGTGTGTGTGTGTGTGTGTGTGTGTTGATGAGAGTGTGTGTGTGTGAGTGTGTGTGTGTGTGTGTGTGTGAGTGTGTGTTGTGAAGAGTGTGTGTGTGTTGATGAGTGTGTGTGTGAGTGTGTGTGTGAGTGTGTGTTGAGAAGAGTGTGTGTGAGTGTGTTTGTGTGAGTGTGTGTTGATGAGACGAGTGTGTGTGTGAGTGTGTGTGTGTGTGTGTGTGTGTGTGTGTGAGTGTGTGTGTGAGTGTGTTTTGAGACGGAGTGTGTGTGAGTGTGTGTTGATGGAGTGTAGTGTGTGTGTGAGTGTGTGTGAGTGTGTGTGTGTGTGTGTGAGTGTGTGTGTGAGTGTGTGTGTGTGTGTGGTGTGTGTGAGTGTGTGTGTGTGAGAAGAGTGTGTGTGTGAGTGTGTGTTGAAGTGTGTGTGTGAGTGTGTGTTGATGAGACGAGTGTGAGTGAGTGTGTGTGAGTGTGCGTGAGTGTGTGTGTGTGTGTGAGTGTGTGTGTAAGTGTGTGTGAGTGTGTGTGTTTGTGTGAGTGTGTGTTGGGAGTGTGTTTGTGTGAAGAGTGTGTGTGAGTGTGTGTTTGATGAGAGCAGTGTGAGTGAGTGTGTGTGTGTGTGTGTTACTGTGTGTGAGTGTGTGTTGTGTGAAGAGTGTGTGTGTGTGTTTGTGTGAGTGTGTGTTGAGAGTGTGTGTGTGAGTGTGTGTTGAGAAGAGTGTGTGTGTGTGTGTGTGATGTGTGAGTGTGCGTGAGTGTGCGTGAGTGTGTGTGTGTGTGTGTGTGCGTGCGTGTGTGTGTGTGTGAGTGTGTGTGTGTGTGTGTGTGTTTGTGTGAGTGTGTGTGATGAGCGTGTGTGTGAGTGTGTGTGTGTGTGTGTGTGTGTGTGTGTGTGTGTGTGTGTGTGTGTGTGTGTGTGTGTGTGTGCGCGGAAGATGTTTTGTCACGAACACACAATATTAGAGGAAACAACATATGAACTAAAGACATTAAATTGATATAAAACGTGTATTTAAAAAAAAAAAGATAAACATATATTATATATATATATATAAATATAAATATATATATATATATATATATATATATATACTATATATAACTATATTTGTCTATAAAACTGGGATTTATTTCAATTTAATGTGTTTTGTTATTTTAAACGTTTGTTATTTTATTTTAAATTAATCATCATTGTTTACATTTTTAGATTAAAATCTAAAATCGACAAAAAATGATTTAATAATAAAAACAGTTGAAAAATAATTTAAAGACAAACTAACAAAGAATTATTTTAATTAAAATTCGCCGTTTTTTAATGTTGTTTCTTGAAGAAATATATATTTTATAAATATATATTTATAAAATAAATATGTATTTATTTATTTTATAAATATATATTTTATAAATATATAAAATATATTTATTTATTTATTTTATAAATATATATTTTATAAATATATAAAATATATTTATTTATTTATTTTATAAATATATATTTTATAAATATATAAAAATATATTTATTTTATTAATTTTATAAATATATATTTTATAAATATATAAAATATAATTTATAAAATATATATTTATAAAATATATTAAATGTAACATTAAATATTGTCGTGATTTCTTCGTGTTATAAAGTTGTTTTTGTGGGTTTATTATAGGAAGAAGGAGAAGGAGAAGAAGGAGAAGAAGGAGAGGAAGAAGGAGAAGAAGAAGAAGAAGAAGGATAAGAATGAGAGGAAGAAGGAGAAGAAGAAACGCTCACCTTGGTTACACTCGATGCTTCGACAGAAGATCCACAGAACCAACAAGAATCTCCTTCGCGCGCTCATGTCTGCAGACACATGGACGCTTCAGACTGAAGATGTTCCGAGAGAAGATCCAGATCCTGGTGATCCTGGTGATCCTCGAGATCCTGGTGATCCTCGTGATCCTCGAGATCCTCGAGATCCTCGAGATCTTCACATCCAGGACTGGAGCAGCTCGTACCTGCGCGCGTGCGGATCCATCCCCGCGGTGATGCGTTCAGGTGCAAAACTGCAGCTCAGATTTCCTCAAACTTCCTGATCGTAGTCGAGAAGCTCTTGGTCTTCATCATCTCCATCATCTTCATCTCCATCATCCTTATCTTCATCATCTTCTCCATCTTCATCCTCATCCTCATCTTCATCTTCAGCTTCAGCTTCTAAACCCCGTCGAGCAGATCTGACTGAGGAGGAGAAGAAGCGACTGAGCAGCAGCGCATGTGTGGAGGAGAGTGAGTGCCTCACACACGTGTGTGTGTGTGTGTGTGTGTGTGTGTGTGTGTGTGTGTGTGTGTGTGTGTGTGTGTGTGTGTGTGTGTGTGTGTGTGTTTGAGTGTAAAACACATTTATATTTTCCAGAAAATAAGAGCAAATATAAAAAAAACAACATTTTTATTATTGTTATGATCAACATGATCAACACTTTTACTGATTAATTAATTCACTAATAAGTCATTAAAAAAATATTCCGTGTTTCTACGTCAATGAATGACGTCATTTTTTCTCCAAAAATGTAAAAAGTAGTTTATTTATTTACATGTATCATCAAAAACAAACAAATGATAACAAAAAAAAAAGGATGTTATGATTATATTTATTAGACTCTCGTCGAACACTTAACTTCTAACTAATTCTTAACTTTAATTCAACATTTATTCTTAACTTTAATTCATCATTTATTCTTAACTTTAATTCAACATTTATTCTTAACTTTAATTCATCATTTATTCTTAACTTTAATTCAACATTTATTCTTAACTTTAATTCATCATTTATTCTTAACTTTAATTCATAATTTATTCTTAACTTTAATTCAACATTTATTCTTAACTTTAATTCATAATTTATTCTTAACTTTAATTCAACATTTATTCTTAACTTTAATTCAACATTTATTCTTAACTTTAATTCAACTATTATTCTTAACTTTGATTCATAATTTATTCTTAACTTTGATTCAACATTTATTCTTAACTTTGATTCAACATTTATTCTTAACTTTAATTCATAATTTATTCTTAACTTTAATTCAACATTTATTCTTAACTTTAATATATAATTTATTCTTAACTTTAATTCAACATTTATTCTTAACTTTAATTCATCATTTATTCTTAACTTTAATTCAACATTTATTCTTAACTTTAATTCAACATTTATTCTTAACTATTAATTCAACTATTATTCTTAACTTTTGATTCATAATTTATTCTTAACTTTGATTCAACATTTATTCTTAACTTTGATTCAACATTTATTCTTAACTTTAATTCATAATTTATTCTTAACTTTAATTCAACATTTATTCTTAACTTTAATTAATAATTTATTCTTAACTTTAATTCAACATTTATTCTTAACTTTAATTCAACATGTATTCTTAACTTTAATTCATCATTTATTCTTAACTTTAATTCAACATTTATTCTTAACTTTAATTCAACATTTATTCTTAACTTTAATTCAACTATTATTCTTAACTTTGATTCATAATTTATTCTTAACTTTCATTCAACATTTATTCTTAACTTTCATTCAACATTTATTCTTAACTTTCATTCAACATTTATTCTTAACTTTGATTCAACATTTATTCTTAACTTTCATTCAACATTTATTCTTTACTTTAATTCAACATTTATTCTTAACTTTAATTCAACATTTATTCTTAACTTTGATTCATCATTTATTCTTAACTTTGATTCATCATTTATTCTTAACTTTGATTCAACATTTATTCTTAACTTTCATTCAACATTTATTCTTAACTTTGATTCATCATTTATTCTTAACTTTGATTCATCATTTATTCTTAACTTTAATTCAACATTTATTCTTAACTTTCATTCATCATTTATTCTTAACTTTAATTCAACATTTATTCTTAACTTTGATTCAACATTTATTCTTAACTTTCATTCATCATTTATTCTTAACTTTGATTCAACATTTATTCTTAACTTTAATTCATCATTTATTCTTAACTTTGATTCAACATTTATTCTTAACTTTGATTCATCATTTATTCTTAACTTTGATTCATCATTTATTCTTAACTTTAATTCAACATTTATTCTTAACTTTCATTCATCATTTATTCTTAACTTTAATTCAACATTAATTCTTAACTTTGATTCAACATTTATTCTTAACTTTAATTCATCATTTATTCTTAACTTTGATTCAACATTTATTCTTAACTTTAATTCAACATTTATTCTTAACTTTGATTCAACATTTATTCTTAACTTTAATTCATCATTTATTCTTAACTTTGATTCAACATTTATTCTTAACTTTAATTCAACATTTATTCTTAACTTTAATTCATCATTTATTCTTAACTTTGATTCAACATTTATTCTTAACTTTAATTCAACATTTATTCTTAACTTTAATTCATCATTTATTCTTAACTTTAAAATTCAACATTTATTCTTAACTTTCATTCAACATTTATTCTTAACTTTAATTCATCATTTATTCTTAACTTTGATTCAACATTTATTCTTAACTTTAATTCAACATTTATTCTTAACTTTAATTAATAATTTATTCTTAACTTTGATTCAACATTTATTCTTAACTTTAATTCAACATTTATTCTTAACTTTCATTCAACATTTATTCTTAACTTTGATTCATCATTTATTCTTAACTTTGATTCATCATTTATTCTTAACTTTAATTCAACATTTATTCTTAACTTTCATTCATCATTTATTCTTAACTTTAATTCAACATTTATTCTTAACTTTGATTCAACATTTATTCTTAACTTTAATTCATCATTTATTCTTAACTTTGATTCAACATTTATTCTTAACTTTAATTCATCATTTATTCTTAACTTTGATTCAACATTTATTCTTAACTTTGATTCATCATTTATTCTTAACTTTGATTCATCATTTATTCTTAACTTTAATTCAACATTTATTCTTAACTTTCATTCATCATTTATTCTTAACTTTAATTCAACATTTATTCTTAACTTTGATTCAACATTTATTCTTAACTTTAATTCATAATTTATTCTTAACTTTGATTCAACATTTATTCTTAACTTTAATTCAACATTTATTCTTAACTTTGATTCAACATTTATTCTTAACTTTAATTCATCATTTATTCTTAACTTTGATTCAACATTTATTCTTAACTTTAATTCAACATTTATTCTTAACTTTAATTCATCATTTATTCTTAACTTTGATTCAACATTTATTCTTAACTTTAATTCAACATTTATTCTTAACTTTAATTCATCATTTATTCTTAACTTTAATTCAACATTTATTCTTAACTTTAATTCAACATTTATTCTTAACTTTAATTCATCATTTATTCTTAACTTTGATTCAACATTTATTCTTAACTTTAATTCAACATTTATTCTTAACTTTAATTCATCATTTATTCTTAACTTTGATTCAACATTTATTCTTAACTTTAATTCAACATTTATTCTTAACTTTAATTCATCATTTATTCTTAACTTTGATTCAACATTTATTCTTAACTTTAATTCAACATTTATTCTTAACTTTAATTCAACATTTATTCTTAACTTTGATTCATCATTTATTCTTAACTTTAATTCAACATTTATTCTTAACTTTAATTCAACATTTATTCTTAACTTTGATTCAACATTTATTCTTAACTTTGATTCAACATTTATTCTTACCTTTAATTCAACATTTATTCTTAACTTTGATTCAACATTTATTCTTAACTTTGATTCATCATTTATTCTTAACTTTAATTCAACATTTATTCTTAACTTTGATTCAACATTTATTCTTAACTTTAATTCATCATTTATTCTTAACTTTGATACAACATTTATTCTTAACTTTGATTCAACATTTATTCTTAACTTTGATTCAACATTTATTCTTAACTTTAATTCAACATTTATTCTTAACTTTCATTCAACATTTATTCTTAACTTTAATTCAACATTTATTCTTAACTTTAATTCATCATTTATTCTTAACTTTGATTCAACATTTATTCTTAACTTTAATTCATCATTTATTCTTAACTTTGATTCAACATTTATTCTTAACTTTAATTCAACATTTATTCTTAACTTTAATTCATCATTTATTCTTAACTTTGATTCAACATTTATTCTTAACTTTAATTCAACATTTATTCTTAACTTTGATTCAACATTTATTCTTAACTTTAATTCAACATTTATTCTTAACTTTAATTCATCATTTATTCTTAACTTTAATTCAACATTTATTCTTAACTTTCATTCAACATTTATTCTTAACTTTAATTCATCATTTATTCTTAACTTTGATTCAACATTTATTCTTAACTTTAATTCAACATTTATTCTTAACTTTAATTCAACATTTATTCTTAACTTTGATTCAACATTTATTCTTAACTTTAATTCAACATTTATTCTTAACTTTAATTCATCATTTATTCTTAACTTTGATTCAACATTTATTCTTAACTTTAATTCAACATTTATTCTTAACTTTAATTCAATCATTTATTCTTAACTTTGATTCGTCATTTATTCTTAACTTTGATTCAACATTTATTCTTAACTTTAATTCAACATTTATTCTTAACTTTAATTCATCATTTATTCTTAACTTTAATTCATCCTTTATTCTTAACTTTGATTCATCATTTATTCTTAACTTTGATTCATCATTTATTCTTAACTTTGATTCATCATTTATTCTTAACTTTCATTCATCATTTATTCTTAACTTTGATTCATCATTTATTCTTAACTTTCATTCATCATTTATTCTTAACTTTCATTCATCATTTATTCTTAACTTTGATTCATCATTTATTCTTAACTTTCATTCATCATTTATTCTTAACTTTAATTCAACATTAATTCTTAACTTTGATTCAACATTTATTCTTAACTTTAATTCATCATTTATTCTTAACTTTGATTCAACATTTATTCTTAACTTTAATTCAACATTTATTCTTAACTTTGATTCAACATTTATTCTTAACTTTAATTCATCATTTATTCTTAACTTTGATTCAACATTTATTCTTAACTTTAATTCAACATTTATTCTTAACTTTAATTCATCATTTATTCTTAACTTTGATTCAACATTTATTCTTAACTTTAATTCAACATTTATTCTTAACTTTAATTCATCATTTATTCTTAACTTTACTTCAACATTTATTCTTAACTTTCATTCAACATTTATTCTTAACTTTAATTCATCATTTATTCTTAACTTTGATTCAACATTTATTCTTAACTTTAATTCAACATTTATTCTTAACTTTAATTCAACATTTATTCTTAACTTTGATTCAACATTTATTCTTAACTTTAATTCAACATTTATTCTTAACTTTCATTCAACATTTATTCTTAACTTTGATTCATCATTTATTCTTAACTTTGATTCATCATTTATTCTTAACTTTAATTCAACATTTATTCTTAACTTTCATTCATCATTTATTCTTAACTTTAATTCAACATTTATTCTTAACTTTGATTCAACATTTATTCTTAACTTTAATTCATCATTTATTCTTAACTTTGATTCAACATTTATTCTTAACTTTAATTCATCATTTATTCTTAACTTTAATTCAACATTTATTCTTAACTTTGATTCAACATTTATTCTTAACTTTGATTCATCATTTATTCTTAACTTTAATTCATTTATTCTTAACTTTAATTCAACATTTATTCTTAACTTTAATTCAACATTTATTCTTAACTTTGATTCAACATTTATTCTTAACTTTAATTCAACATTTATTCTTAACTTTGATTCAACATTTATTCTTAACTTTAATTCAACATTTATTCT
>JACEEU010000710.1:705786-715786 GCA_016630915.1 Callionymus lyra
CTTATCTCCTTCATTACTCCTTCATTCATCTCTTCATCACTTCCTCCTTTTTTACTCCTTCATTACTCCTTCATCACTCCTTCATTACTCCTTCATTACTCCTTCATTGCTCCTTCATCACTCCTTCATTACTCCTTCATCACTCCTTTATTACTCCTTCATTACTCCTTCATCACTCCTTCATTACTCCTTCATTACTCCTTCATTGCTCCTTCATCACTCCTTCATTACTCTTTCATTACTCCTTGATTACTTCTTCATCACTCCTTCATTACTCCTTCATTATTCCTTCATCACTCCTTCATCACTCATTCATTACTCCTTCATCACTCCTTCATCTCTCCTTAATCACTCCTTCATTACTCCTTCATCACTCCTTCATCACTCCTTCATTACTCCTTCATCACTCCTTCATTATTCCTTTATTATTCCTTCATTACTCCTTCATTATCCTTCATTACTCCTTCATTCCCTTTACTCCTTCATTACTCCTTCATCACTCCTTCATTACTCCTTCATTACTCCTTCATTACTCCTTCATTACTCCTTCATTACTCCTTCATTACTCCTTCATTACTCCTTCATTACTCCTTCATTACTCCTTCATCACTCCTTCATTACTCCTTCATTACTCCTTCATTACTCCTTCAACACTCCTTCATTACTCTTTCATTACTCCTTCATTACTCCTTCATTACTCCTTCATCACTCCTTTATTACTCCTTCATTACTCCTTCATCACTCCTTCATTACTCCTTCATCACTCCTTCTATTGTCTCCTTCATCACTCTTCTTCATTACTCCTTCATCACTCCTTCATTACTCCTTCATTACTCCTTCATTAACTCCTTCATTACTCCTTCATTACTCCTTCATTACCTCCTTCATTACTCCTTCATCACTCCTTCATCATCTCCTTCATTACTCTTATTACACCTTCATCACTCTTCATTACTCTTCATTCTCCTTCATCACTCCTTCATTACTCCTTCATTACTCCTTCATTACTCCTTCAACACTCCTTCATTACTCTTTCATTACTCCTTCATTACTCCTTCATTACTCCTTCATTACTCCTTCATTACTCCTTCATCACTCCTTCATCTCTCCTTCATCACTCGTTCATTACTCCTTCATCGCTCCTTCATCACTCCTTCATTACTCCTTCATCACTCCTTCATTACACCTTCATCACTCCTTCATTACTCCTTCATTACTCCTTCATTACTCCTTCATCACTCCTTCATCACTCCTTCATTACTCCTTCATTAGCTCCTTCACCCCCTGTCATACCCCAGCTCCTTCATTACTCCTTCATCACTCCTTCATTACCGCACCCTTCATGCACTCCTTCATTACTCCTTCATTACTCCTTCATTACTCCTTCATCACTCCTTCATTACTCTTTCATTACTCCTTCATTACTCCTTCATCACTCCTTCATTACTCCTTCATTACTCCTTCATCACTCCTTCATCACTCATGCATTACTCCTTCATCACTCCTTCATCACTCCTTCATTACTCCTTCATCACTCCTTCATCACTCCTTCATAAACTTGTCAGTTTTATTTAATAATTAAATGGTTTATTTGAATCTTCTGCATTGAGTTGACGTCAAAGTCTTCACTACAGAGACGTAAACAAAAGCCGAACTTGAATCGACAGTAACTTTAATACAATAATATGAGAATATTTATATATATATATATATATATATATATATATATATATATATATATATATATATATATACTGTACATGTTTCCTTATTTATCAAGTTAAATGTTTTAATGTTATATCGCCACTTTTATTTTACTAATAACTATTGTAGTATTAACATTATTTAAACTATATTTTATTTATCTCATTTATTTATTTTATTTTTATATTCAATGTTTAATTTTTATCCAAACACTTCCTGTGTTTTTTATTTTACAACTGTTTGAAAACTGTAAATAGATGTTTTTTGATTTATTTCAGTTTTTATTTACTTCATTTTCTCTACGTTCTACTGAGTAAAAGGTTTATTATAGAAAACCAATGAAAAACAAAGAACTTTAGACTTTAACTTTAAAGTGTATTGATCTATAAATAATAATAATAATATATAATAATAACAATACTATATCTTAAATATATATTTATAATACTATCATTATATTGACGTGATCAAGTGAAAAACAACAATAGTTTTGCTTCAGTGTCAGGAAGAGTTTCTGATTATTGTTCGTCAAACTTGTTGCTCGTGGGCGACGGACGTGAGGTCACATGGTGAGGTCACATGGTGAGGTCACATGGTGAGGTCACATGGTGAGGTCACATGGTGAGGTCACATGGTGAGGTCACTGGTGAGGTCACATGGTGAGGTCACATGGTGAGGTCACATGGTGAGGTCACTGGTGAGGTCACATGGTGAGGTCACATGGTGAGGTCACATGGTGAGGTCACTGGTGAGGTCACTGGTGAGGTCACTGGTGAGGTCAAAGGGCCACACTCTGGCCCTCAGACCCCTTTAAGAAAATAAAACTAAAATCAAAAATCAAGGTGAAACTCTAACTGGAGAATCTCTGGAGAATCGTGGTATCATCGGCGTATAAAGACGTTTGGGAGTTTCCTGCGAGACCAGAACCAGCGTCTGGGGCGTCGCACTCGCAGCTTCGTGACCAGAGCCAGGATCGAGGTTCTGACTCTAATCCAAGACGACTGTCACGGTTCATGCAAGAATCATGTGGATCATCAAATGGGAGTAAGAACCCGAGCCGGGCCTCACGGGACTGTCCTGAATATTTCATGTAATGGAGGCTCTCGCCGTGAAACACTCAACGCTTCAGGATCGCGTGCAAATATTGACTGCGCTGCTCGAGGGTCGGGGGCCGGAGGAGGCCGACGCCGCCGCCGGGCCTGAGCGAGCTTCGTAAATAATCCTGATCACATGTGACATCGGGGGGGGGTCTGCAGACAGACCAGTGCAGGGACGGGGGGCTTTGGTGCTACGATGCATATGAATCGACAAATGTGTGTTTTGGCTGCTGAGATTAGACTCGATTGTGTTGAGGTTAGACTCGATTGTGCGTCTGAAGAAACATCACAACACAATTGACTGAGCGGGGGAGGGGGGGGCAGTTAGCCATTAGCTTCAATTAGCTTCAGTTGAAGTTAAGACGTGTCGAATCATTTCAAACGTGACGATGCAAAGGTCAAGAGCGTACGATCGAGTAAAGGTCAGATCTGTGATTTACATTTAAATATATTAATTATATTTGTATTTAGTCACTTTCTGAAACAGAACCATTGAAGTATGTTAATGTCATCACGAGAAAACTTATCATGACACTTATGATAACACTTATGATGTTAAAACTTATGATGATAACACTTAAAAACACTTCTTCAATAACAAACAAATCTTTAAGTAGTGCTTTTTTTAGTGATTGTTTTTAAGCATAGAATATTTTTTTAATAATTGAATTCAATAATTTTATAATGAAAGAATGATCGGGACAGTTTTTTTTAAATTAAACTCTTTTCATTTTTTTTTTTAAATTTTTATTTACACATAGAGTTTGATATTCTAGTTCCAATTATCTAAACATACATTTTATAAATTCCATATTTTTTCATTTACAGTCTTTTAATTTATATACAGTATAAAATGTTGGTATAATAGTCACCAGACAATACTAACTGAGCACAGAGCTAATGGATCAAACTTCCAGCCAATCATGTGACGTTCAAATGATCACATGACTATTACATTTCCTAAATTCAATGATTTAATAAAAAAGCGATTTAACCTTTGATTAATTTATTCAACAAAACAATTCAATGTTTAAAAATGTTTCAATAAATATATTTTAATCGATGACGTCTTGTTGACGACATTGGGAGCCAGACGTGATGTTCTAGTAATGTTCTAGTAATGTTCTAGTAATGTTCTAGTAATGTTCTAGTAATGTTCTAGTAATGCTCTAGTAATGTTCTAGTGTTCTAGTAATGTTCTAGTAATGTTCTAGTAATGTTCTAGTAATGTTCTAGTAATGTTCTAGTAATGCTCTAGTAATGTTCTAGTAATGTTCTAGTAATGTTCTAGTAATGTTCTAGTAATGTTCTAGTAATGTTCTAGTAATGTTCTAGTAATGTTCTAGTAATGTTCTAGTAATGTTCTAGTAATGTTCTAGTAATGTTCTAGTAATGTTCTAGTAATGTTCTAGTAATGTTCTAGTAATGTTCTAGTAATGTTCTAGTAATGTTCTAGTTAGTAATGCTCTAGTAATGTTCTAGTAATGTTCTAGTAATGTTCTAGTAATGTTCTAGTAATGTTCTAGTAATGTTCTAGTAATGTTCTAGTAATGTTCTAGTAATGTTCTAGTAATGTTCTAGTAATGTTCTAGTAATGTTCTAGTAATGTTCTAGTAATGTTCTAGTAATGTTCTAGTAATGTTCTAGTAATGTTCTAGTAATGTTCTAGTAATGTTCTAGTAATGTAGTAATGTTCTAGTAATGTGCTCTAGTAATGTTCTAATAATGTTCTAGTAATGTTCTAGTAATGTTCTGTATAGTAATGTTCTAGTAATGTTCTAGTAATGTTCTAGTAATGTTCTAGTAATGTTCTAGTAATGTTCTAGTAATGTTCTAGTAATGTTCTAGTAATGTTCTAGTAATGTTCTAGTAATGTTCTAGTAATGTTCTAGTAATGTTCTAGTAATGTTCTAGTAATGTTCTTAATGTTCTAGTAATGTTCTAGTAATGTTCTAGTAATGTTCTAGTAATGTTCTAGTAATGTTCTAGTAATTAGTAATGTTCTAGTAATGTTCTAGTAATGTTCTAGTAATAATGTTCTAGTAATGTTCTAGTAATGTTCTAGTAATGTTCTAGTAATGTTCTAGTAATGTTCTAGTAATGTTCTAGTAATGTTCTAGTAATGTTCTAGTAATGTTCTAGTAATGTTCTAGTAATGTTCTAGTAATGTTCTAGTAATGTTCTAGTAATGTTCTAGTAATGTTCTAATAATGTTCTAGTAATGTTCTAGTAATGTTCTAGTAATGTTCTAGTAATGTTCTAGTAATGTTCTAGTAATGTTCTAGTAATGTTCTAGTAATGTTCTAGTAATGTTCTAGTAATGTGTCTAGTAATGTTCTAGTAATGTTCTAGTAATGTTCTAGTAATGTTCTAGTAATGTTCTAGTAATGTTCTAGTAATGTTCTAGTAATGTTCTAGTAATGTTCTAGTAATGTTCTAGTAATGTTCTAGTAATGTTCTAGTAATGTTCTAGTAATGTTCTAGTAATGTTCTAGTAATGTTCTAGTAATGTTCTAGTAATGCTCTAGTAATGTTCTAGTAATGTTCTAGTAATGTTCTAGTAATGTTCTAGTAATGTTCTAGTAATGTTCTAGTAATGTTCTAGTAATGTTCTAGTAATGTTCTAGTAATGTTCTAGTAATGTTCTAGTAATGTTCTAGTAATGTTCTAGTAATGTTCTAGTAATGTTCTAGTAATGTTCTAGTAATGTTCTAGTAATGTTCTAGTAATGTTCTAGTAATCTCTAGTAATGCTCTAGTAATGTTTTAGTAATGTTCTAGTAATGTTCTAGTAATGTTCTAGTAATGTTCTAGTAATGTTCTAGTAATGTTCTAGTAATGTTCTAGTAATGTTCTAGTAATGTTCTAGTAATGTTCTAGTAATGTTCTAGTAATGTTCTAGTAATGTTCTAGTAATGTTCTCTAGTAATGTTCTAGTAATAATGTTCTAGTAATGTTCTAGTAATGTTCTAGTAATGTTCTAGTAATGTTCTAGTAATGCTCTAGTAATGCTCTAGTAATGTTCTAGTAATGTTCTAGTAATGTTCTAGTAATGTTCTAGTAATGTTCTAGTAATGTTCTAGTAATGTTCTAGTAATGTTCTAGTAATGTTCTAGTAATGTTCTAGTAATGTTCTAGTAATGTTCTAGTAATGTTCTAGTAATGTTCTAGTAATGTTCTAGTAATGTTCTAGTAATGTTCTAGTAATGTTCTAGTAATGTTCTAGTAATGCTCTAGTAATGTTCTAGTAATGTTCTAGTAATGTTCTAGTAATGTTCTAGTAATGTTCTAGTAATGTTCTAGTAATGTTCTAGTAATGTTCTAGTAATGTTCTAGTAATGTTCTCTAGTAATGTTCTAGTAATGTTCTAGTAATGTTCTGTAATGCTCTAGTAATGTTCTAGTAATGTTCTAGTAATGTTCTAGTAATGTTCTAGTAATGTTCTAGTAATGTTCTAGTAATGCTCTAGTAATGTTCTAGTAATGCTCTAGTAATGTTCTAGTAATGCTCTAGTAATGTTCTAGTAATGCTCTAGTAATGTTCTAGTAATGTTCTAGTAATGTTCTAGTAATGTTCTAGTAATGTTCTAGTAATGCTCTAGTAATGTTCTAGTAATGTTCTAGTAATGTTCTAGTAATGCTCTAGTAATGTTCTAGTAATGTTCTAGTAATGTTCTAGTAATGTTCTAGTAATGTTCTAGTAATGTTCTAGTAATGTTCTAGTAATGTTCTAGTAATGTTCTAGTAATGTTCTAGTAATGTTCTAGTAATGTTCTAGTAATGTTCTAGTAATGTTCTAGTAATGTTCTAGTAATGTTCTAGTAATGTTCTAGTAATGTTCTAGTAATGTTCTAGTAATGTTCTAGTATTAATGTTCTAGTAATGTTCTAGTAATGTTCTAGTAATGTTCTAGTAATGTTCTAGTAATGCTCTAGTAATGTTCTAGTAATGTTCTAGTAATGTTCTAGTAATGTTCTAGTAATGTTCTAGTAATGTTCTAGTAATGTTCTAGTAATGTTCTAGTAATGTTCTAGTAATGTTCTAGTAATGTTCTAGTAATGTTCTAGTAATGTTCTAGTAATGTTCTAGTAATGTTCTAGTAATGTTCTAGTAATGTTCTAGTAATGCTCTAGTAATGTTCTAGTAATGTTCTAGTAATGTTCTAGTAATGTTCTAGTAATGTTCTAGTAATGTTCTAGTAACGCTGCCGTGTGTCATCAGTTCCTCTCAGACGCTATAATCGAGCCTCACCAGCGTTCATGAGTCTGAGCGTCAAATAAAAGCTTCTCTCGCTGCTAATGTGACGTAAGAACGTCTGAACATCTAGAGTCTGAGAGAAGATGAAGGAGGAGAATAATATGTATTTCAAGATATTGTCACAAATAATTATAATATGTCTTTATATTTGATAAAAAAATATAATAATAATAACAATATAAATAAAAATAAATTCAATCAATTGATTATAAGAAGAATATGAATTTTTGATTGATCGTCATGAATTCAAACAAAAACTTCAGATAAAAAACAATAAATGACAGTTTTTATATTATTTCTAATTTATTTAGTGTCAATAATCAATACATTGATTTAAAATAAGTGTTTTTTGTTTTATAATCACTGTATAAAGTTTGTCTTATAAACAAAAATCCAGATGAACAAGAATAAACACATTTTTGTTTATATTGAATTGATTAAAGTAAAAACATTCTAAAAAAAACAAAACGATTTGTTTCTAAATCTAATTTGATGTTTATATTTGTATTTATTTGTTTGAATGAATGAATGATTTCACTTGTTTGTTCTATTTAAAAAAAAAAAAAAATGTTATGGTCAGAAAAATGAACATTTCTATTGTGTTCATTAAAATTAAAATGAAAATAAATAATGATTTGATGTATAGAAGTCAACGAGTAAAATGTATTTAAAATAATCATTTTTATATTTATTAACAAAAACTAAAACTTACTGGTGAAAAGATGAAAAAAAAAAATAAAGCTTCATAAAAAACACCAGAAAAGATTTTAAAAATATTTTTTATTGAATGAAATGTTTCAACACATTGTTTTTGTTTTGTTCGTATCATTGTTTAAAAGTCATTTTTCAATAAGAAGAAATCGTTTATTTCTTCAAGTGAACGACAAACACGAACCAAAGAACTCTTGTTCTAATCTCTCAGCAGGAAGTTGTTCCTCAGAGACTTCCTGTCGCGTTTGACCTCCTTCTGTGTCTCGCCTCAGTCACGCGAACATCTATAAACCATAGTCGCTGCAGCGTCTGCAGGAGAAACAATGGCTTGAATCACGGCGTACGACACAAACTTATCTTTTATTCCAAATAAGATTCAACGTCTTTAATTCATTCTATTCAAATAAAAACAGTTATTATTATTATTTTAAACAGGATTGTATTAATGAAATCTTTTGTTTTTCTGCAGCAGCTGAACCTTCGCCGCGATGATTCTTCTTCAGTGATTTTATTTATCGGGTCGCAGAAGTTTTAATAAGACGTTATTATAAAACTAAATGTTATAAACGAATTATTATTTAATTACTAAATATAATAAAACTTATCATTATTATATTAATAAATATGATAAAACGAATTATTATTATATTACTAAATATGATAAAACGTATTATTATTATATTAATAAATATTATAAAACGAATTATTATCATAAAACTAAATATCATAAAACGAATTATTATAAAATGTATTATTATATAAAACGAAATATTATAAAACAAATTATTATTTTGTATGACTCAATATTATAAACCAATTATTATTATATGATTCAATATTATAAACTAATTATTATTATAAAACGAAATATTATAAACTAATTATTATTTTAAAACTAAATATTTTAAAACGAATTATTATTATAAGAATAAATATTTTAAAACAAATTATTATTATTTGACTAAATATTATAAAACTAATTATTATAACAAAAATAATTATTATTATAAACTAAAGCTTCAAACAATTGTTTTTTCTTCTTTTTGTTTTCACTGAACTACGTTATTAACAGCAGTTTATTGAGAAGAAACTACGACCTCAGTATTTATCCTTATAATAATAATTATTCATATTTCTATTGTAATCATCATTTATTTTTACCACGTCATGTGACTTTATGAACAACATTATCAACATATTATGTTTATGTCGAGTCACGATTGTTTAACTTTAAAGCTGCATTAAAAAATAAATCAGTAAATTAAAATAAAAATAAAATTAAACTTTAATATTATTATTAACATTATTTCTTTAATAAAGATGGATTAATTTATCAAGTCTCAAATTAGACAAAATATAATGATTTTTAAAAACGGTTAAAATAATCTTTCATCGCAAACTAAAATAAAAATATACTTGTTAATAATTAATTATTATTATTTTAAATAGTTAATGTCGTTGTGATTTATTTATTTTCATGTATATTTCTCATTAACACACACACACTTCCCGAGGTTGTATAAATGAATCAAAACATGAATGAAGATAAATAAGGTTTTATTGACTTAACTTATATTAAATTAGTTTAATGAGTGAAACTGTCATCACAGATGAACCCATGACCTGAGGTGACGCATCAGTGGTGAGTTTGTGGTCCAGATATTTGACTCGTTCTTTATCGTTCTGACCTTGACGTCTCCGTCTTTATGCTAAATTATTCCTGGCGGGAACCTGGTCTGACGGGCGGCGCCGCAGGAGGTCACATGACGTCTGTCACATGACGTCTGTCACATGACGTCTGTCACATGACGTCTGTCACATGACGTCTGTCACATGACGTCTGTCACATGACGTCTGTCACATGACGTCTGTCAGCGCCGACGCTAGAGAAGCTCAAGTCGTCAGCGTGAGTCGTGACAGGTTTGATTAGTCGTCGCTCTCCTGCCGCCAGGACGACCAATCAAACTCATCCGTTTATCTGCTCTCCACCTCACGCCCTGACTCCTCCCACCTTGACTCCGAAGTTGTCCATCACAGGAAGTTATCGTCCATCACAGGAAGTTGTCGTTCATCACAGGAAGTTATCGTCCATCACAGGAAGTTGTCGTTCATCACAGGAAGTTATCGTCCATCACAGGAAGTTGTCGTCCATCACAGGAAGTTATCGTCCATCACAGGAAGTTGTCGTTCATCACAGGAAGTTATCGTCCATCACAGGAAGTTGTCGTCCATC
>JACEEU010000710.1:720786-743286 GCA_016630915.1 Callionymus lyra
GTGTGTGTGTGTGTGTGTGTGTGTGTGAGTGTGTGTGTGTGTGTGTGTGTGTGTGTGTGTGTGTGTGTGTGTGTGTGTGTGTGTGTGTGTGTGTGTGTGTGTGTGTGTGTGTGTGTGTGTGTGTGTGTGTGTGTGTGTGTGTGTGTGTGTGTGTGTGTGTGTGTGTGTGTGAGTGTGTGTGTGAGTGTGTGTGTGTGTGTGTGTGTGTGTGTGTCAGTGATGATTAAATAAAGGTTTCAACCATAAACTCATAAAACACGATCTTTCGCTTCAGTGGTTTTTAAACGACGTGTTCAGTTGGACGAGGCTGTTAATCTGGAGCGAGGGATGAAAGGATGGAAGGATGAGATGAAAGTCAAGATCCTCCTCCGGACTCTTCACTCCGGGAACGTTTAGAAGTTCAGGGTAAATTAAGTTGTTTTTGTTAACGTTATTTAACTAATAAACATGTCTTCGTTGTCTTTGAATCGTTAGAATAAACATGTTGTTTAAAACATTTTTATTTTCATAACGAAGAAACAACATTGATTTCCTTGATCTTCACCAGGTGCAGGTCGAGTGAATAGATTAGATTAGATTAGATTAGATAACATTAGATTATATTAGAGCTCAGTGAACTGTTAAAAGTGTAACATTATATTATTATTATTATTATTATTATTATTATTGAAACATATATTTCATAGACGATGAAAATCAAAGTTTAATTCTGCTGCTCAGAGGTTGTTCGAAGTGTAGCCATTAACTCATGTTGGATCCGAACAGACGAAAAACAAACTGTTCAAACGAGTATTTAGAGAAAACTTGAGGATAATTTGATGTAAAGTTTATTTCTGTCGTCATTTGAACGAAAACATTTCATCGTTTCTCTGACGAACATCAAGAAGATTCAGTTGAACTGAAGGAAGAGTTTGAAGGTCAGACAGTAAAGTATGAATGAAGCTCAACCTTCTCTGAGAACGTTTTAGAAAATAAAAGTAAATTGTTATTTTAGTGTAAAAGATTTTATTTATCATTAAAACAACAAAATCTATATGTGTGTGTGTGTGTGTTTGTGAGTGTTTTGATCGCCAGTGTGTGTGTGTATGTATGTGTGTCTATATATGTGTGTGTGTGTGTTTGTGAGTGTTTTGATCGCCAGTGTGTGTGTGTATGTATGTGTGTGTATATGTGTGTGTGTGTGTTTGTGAGTGTTTTGATCGCCAGTGTGTGTGTGTATGTATGTGTGTCTATATATGTGTGTGTGTGTATGTATGTGTGTGTATATATATGTGTGTGTGTGTGTGTTTGTGAGTGTTTTGATGGTCAGTGTGTGTGTGTGTGTGTGTGTTTGTGAGTGTTTTGATCGTCAGTGTGTGTGTGTGTGTGTGTGTTTGTGAGTGTTTTGATCGTCAGTGTGTGTGTGTGTGTGTGTGTTTGTGAGTGTTTTGATCGCCAGTGTGTGTGTGTATGTATGTGTGTGTATATATGTGTGTGTGTGTGTTTGTGAGTGTTTTGATCGCCAGTGTGTGTGTGTATGTATGTGTGTCTATATATGTGTGTGTGTGTATGTATGTGTGTGTATATATATGTGTGTGTGTGTGTGTTTGTGAGTGTTTTGATCGTCAGTGTGTGTGTGTGTGTGTGTGTTTGTGAGTGTTTTGATCGCCAGTGTGTGTGTGTATGTATGTGTGTCTATATATGTGTGTGTGTGTGTTTGTGAGTGTTTTGATCGTCAGTGTGTGTGTGTTTGTATGTATGTGTGTGTGTTTGTGTGTGTGTTTGTTAGTGTTTCGATGGTCAGTGTGTGTGTGTGTGTGTATGTATGTGTGTGTGTGTGTGTGTGTGTTTGTTAGTGTTTTGATGGTCAGTGTGTGAGTGTGTGTGTGTATGTATGTGTGTGTGTGTGTGTGTGTGTCTCCTGTGGTTTTGTTTGTGCTTGTTGTGATCGTCAGTGTGTGTGTCTTTGTGAGTGTTTTGATGGTCAGTGTGTGTGTGTGTGTGTGTGTGTGTGTGTGTGTGTGTGTGTGTGTGTGTGTGTAGTGATAGCGTGCAAGTGTTCCCTGTGGATCAGTGAGTCTCTGTTGTGTTCATTCACCGTAAACCTCGAGCGGACAAGAGTGAAGCAGAGAAAACACTTTCTCTCTTCCTTCACTTCCTTCTCTTCCTTCTCTTCCTTCACTTCCTTCTCTTCCTTCTCTTCCTTCTCTTCCTTCACTTCCTTCTCTTCCTTCTCTTCCTTCACTTCCTTCCTTCTTCCTTCACTTCCTTCTCTTCCTTCACTTCCTTCTCTTCCTTCTCTTCCTTCTCTTCTTTCACTTCCTTCTCTTCCTTCTCTTCCTTCACTTCCTTCTCTTCCTTCTCTTCCTTCTCTTCCTTCTCTTCCTTCTCTTCCTTCTCTTCCTTCTCTTCCTTCACTTCCTTCTCTTCCTTCTCTTCCTTCTCTTCCTTCTCTTCCTTCCTTCTTCTTCCTTCTCTTCCTTCTCTTCCTTCACTTCCTTCTCTTCCTTCTCTTCCTTCTCTTCCTTCTCTTCCTTTCTTCTTCTCTTTCTCTTCCTTCTCTTCCTTCACTTCCTTCTCTTCCTTCACTTCTCTCTCTTCCTTCTCTTTCTTATCTTCCTTCTCCTCCTTCTCTTTCTTATCTTCCTTCTCTTCTCTCTCTTCCTTCTCTTCCTTATCTTCCTTCTCTTCATTCTCTTCTCTCTCTTCCTTCTCTTTCTTATCTTCCTTCTCCTCCTTCTCTTTCTTATCTTCCTTCTCTTCTCTCTCTTCCTTCTCTTTCTTCTCTTCCTTCTCTTCCTTCTCTTCTCTCTCTTCCTTCTCTTCCCTCTCTTCCTTTCTCTTTCTTATCTTCCTTCTCTTTCTTATCTTCCTTCTCTTCTCTCTCTTCCTTCTCTTTCTTATCTTCCTTCTCTTTCTTATCTTCCTTCTCCTCCTTCTTCTTTCTTATCTTCCTTCTCTTCTCTCTCTTCCTTCTCTTCTCTCTCTTCCTTCTCTTTCTTATCTTCCTTCTCTTCCTTCTCTTCTCTCTCTTCCTTCTCTTTCTTATCTTCCTTCTCTTCCTTCTCTTCGTATTATAACAATAATACAATTATAATGTTATTTAAGTATAATTATCGTTGTTATAATTATAATATAATTGTATTATCTTTATAATTATATTATTATTATAATATAACAAACATTTCTCTTAAGACATTTAAAACATAAAATCATCATTTCGCTGATCGACTCAAAATGATTATTGATTATTAATGTCTGGATCTGATCCCTTTCAACACCTGTCTCCCTCCACACCTGTCTCCCTCCACACCTGTCTCTCTCCACACCTGTCTCTCTCCACACCTGTCTCCCTTCACACCTGTCTCCCTCCACACCTGTCTCCCTACACACCTGTCTCCCTTCACACCTGTCTCCCTCCACACCTGTCTCCCTCCACACCTGTCTCCCTTCACACCTGTCTCCCTACACACCTGTCTCCCTTCACACCTGTCTCCCTCCACACCTGTCTCCCTACACACCTGTCTCCCTTCACACCTGTCTCCCTTCACACCTGTCTCCCTTCACACCTGTCTCCCTACACACCTGTCTCCCTTCACACCTGTCTCCCTCCACACCTGTCTCCCTTCACACCTGTCTCCCTTCACACCTGTCTCCCTACACACCTGTCTCTCTTCACACCTGTCTCCCTCCACACCTGTCTCCCTCCACACCTGTCTCTCTCCACACCTGTCTCCCTTCACACCTGTCTCCCTCCACACCTGTCTCCTTCCACACCTGTCTCCCTTCACACCTGTCTCCCTCCACACCTGTCTCCCTACACACCTGTCTCCCTCCACACCTGTCTCCCTTCACACCTGTCTCCCTCCACACCTGTCTCCCTTCACACCTGTCTCCCTCCACACCTTTCTCCCTCCACACCTGTCTCCCTTCACACCTGTCTCCCTCCACACCTGTCTCCCTCCACACCTGTCTCCCTTCACACCTGTCTCCCTCCACACCTGTCTCCTTCCACACCTGTCTCCCTCCACACCTGTCTCCCTCCACACCTGTCTCCATCCACACCTGTCTCCCTTCACACCTGTCTCCCTCCACACCTGTCTCCCTCCACACCTGTCTCCCTCCACACCTGTCTCCCTCCACACCTGTCTCCCTCCACACCTGTCTCCTTCCACACCTGTCTCCCTTCACACCTGTCTCCCTCCACACCTGTCTCCCTCCCTCCACACCTGTCTCCTTCCACACCTGTCTCCCTTCACACCTGTCTCCCTCCACACCTGTCTCCCTTCACACCTGTCTCCCTCCACACCTGTCTCCCTACACACCTGTCTCCCTCCACACCTGTCTCCCTTCACACCTGTCTCCCTCCACACCTGTCTCCTTCCACACCTGTCTCCCTCCACACCTGTCTCCTTCCACACCTGTCTCCCTACACACCTGTCTCCCTCCACACCTGTCTCCCTCCACACCTGTCTCCTTCCACACCTGTCTCCCTCCACACCTGTCTCCTTCCACACCTGTCTCCCTCCACACCTGTCTCCCTCCACACCTGTCTCCCTTCCACACCTGTCTCCCTTCACACCTGTCTCCCTTCCACACCTGTCTCCCTCCACACCTGTCTCCCTCCACACCTGTCCTTCACAACACCTTCAAGGTCAAGAAGGAAGATAAAAAAGGACAGACGACAAAAGTCATCAAATATAATTATCAGCCTTGAAAGCAAATGTTCCGCTTTAATTATTCACAGGAATGAAGGAGGACAGGAGTGTGTGTGTGTGTGTGTGTGTGTGTGTGTGTGTGTGTGTGTGTGTGTGTGCGTGCATGGGTGTGTGTGTGTGTGTGTGTGTGTGTGTGTGTGTGTGTGTGTGTGTGTCTGTGTGCGTGCATGGGTGTGTGTGTGTGTGTGTGCGTGTGTGTGCGTGCATTGGTGTGTGTGTGTGTGTGTGTGTGTGTGTGTGTGTGTGTGTGTGTGTGTGCGTGGGTGTGTGTGTGTAATTGTTGCTCACGAGTCTCTACGACTCCCTTGCGTTTCACGCTTATGTGGAAATGATTGAATTTTGTGAGTCCAGAGTGAACAATAAAGTTAACACAACTTTGTCGTCATCTTTTTATGAGCCTGCAGTGTGTGTACACACTAATGTGTAGTCAAAACAAAAAAACAAGTTTGTCAGACTTTGTTTCATGATCTTATATTTATTCAAGTGTGAGTTTTAATGTTATTAATTATATGTGTGTGTGTGTGTGTGTGTGTGTGTGTGTGTGTGTGTGTGTGTGTGTGCGTGTGTGTATACACTATAACGCAGAGAAAATGTATTTTATTATATAAAAGAATCTTTATGTAAATATCCATTATTTTTAGTATAAAATCATAAATAAAAGGTTATTATTGTGATTTATTTCACAAACTTTTTATTTTCCTCTTTTCTTATCAAAATAAAATAATAAAAACGTTTATTTACGAACAAAACGACGACGACTGGTTGAAACATGTACGTTTGAGAAGAAACTAAAGTTATAAAAGTATATATTTGTCGTTATATTTCTCACTAGAGTTGTGTTTGGTTGCGTGACTGAAGCTCTGGTCTCTGAGCAGCTGATAAATAATGAAGTGAAGTGACTAACATTCGAAGTATTTTACATTATTCATGTCAGAGTTTAGTGAAATACTGCAGCGAATACTTTGATGTTTTCATCACTGAAGTATCTCCACCTACAGTTGTGTGTTCGTGTTGAGTGTTGTGTGTTTATGTTGAGTGTTGTGTGTTTATGTTGTGTGTTGTGTGTTTATGTTGTGTGTTGTGTGTTTATGTTGTGTGTTTATGTTGAGTGTTGTGTGTTGTGTGTTTGTCTCAAACTCAACAACAACAGCTACACAACAACAATCAAACAATCAAAATATTTAATAATATATAAATATTATTAATATATATATATATATTATTAATATATATATTTATATATTATTATTATTATGTATTTTGATATGTGTTTTTTAGTCGATTCTTTGAATAATAAATAATAAAAAAAACGATTTATTTATTTGTGTTTTTCCAGCTCATCTTGTTCTTTCTTTCACTTAAACTGTGTTTTAAACACGTTTTATATTCAAACACATTATTATTTGTGTTTATTTAAAATTTTATATACTTTTATGTGAACAAATAAAAACACATTTGCATAAATCCATAGACCAATCAGAGGAAGATAAAGAAACGATTGTTAAAAGTGAAGAAAAGATCAAAAGTGCCTGAAGCTCCTTCGGGGTCAAAGTTCAACAGATAATCCAGGACATCGAGGATTAGAATCGAATCTGTCGACACGAGATTATCTCGAACACAATCTTGAATCAAATCAAACGATGACAAAAGAACAAGAAAGAAAAGATAAAAACAAGAATCAAAGTGAGAGTTGATGCTTCAATGACCAGATCTGAGTCTGATCCACTTGATCTGATCCAGCTCTGAGTCTGATCCACTTGATCTGATCCAGATCTGAGTCTGATCCCCTTCATTTGATCCAGATCTGAATCTGATCCACTTCATCTGATCCAGATCTGAATCTGATCCCCTTCATTTGATCCAGATCTGAATCTGATCCACTTCATCTGATCCAGATCTGAGTCTGATCCACTTCATCTGATCCACTTGATCTGATCCAGATCTGAGTCTGATCCACTTGATCTGATCCAGATCTGAGTCTGATCCACTTGATCTGATCCACTTGATCTGATCCACTTGATCTGATCCAGATCTGAGTCTGATCCATTTGATCTGATCCACTTGATCTGATCCACTTGATCTGATCCAGATCTGAGTCTGATCCACTTCAAATTTTATTTATTGTTATGAAGTTTTTATTAATTATTATATTATATTAATTCAATTTTACGTTGATTTCTCTTTTCCTTCTTATTTTATTTAATTTCATTTATATATTTTGTTTTTATTCATTACTTTTTATTTCTTTTTTTTATTTAATGAATTATTGCATTTTTATTATTATAAAGATACACACACACACACACACACACACACACACACACACACACACACACACACACACACACACACACACACACACACACACACCCCCCCACCCACACACACACACCCCCCACCACACACACACACACACACACCACACCACACACCACACACACACACACACACACACACACCCACACACACACACACACACACACACACACACACACACCCCCCCCCCCCCCACACACACACCCACCCCCCCCCCCCCCCCCCCCCCCCCCCACACACACACCCCCCACCACCCCACCCACACACACACACACACACACACACACACACACACACACACACACACACCCGGTTTGTTTTTTTGTTTTTTTTTTTAAACGAGGAGGAGGGGAGGACGGGAGGTAAGAGGAGAAGGAGAAGAGGAGCAGGAGGTGAAGAAGAGAAGGAGAACGAGGAGCGAGGAGGACGGGGGGAAGAAGAGAACAAGGACGAGGAGGAGGAGGAGGACGGGAGGTGAAGAGGAGAAGGAGAACGAGGAGCAGGAGGTGAAGAAGAGAAGGAGAACAAGGAGCAGGAGGAGGACGGGAGGTGAAGAAGAGAACAAGGCGAGGGAGGGGGGCGAGGAGGGAGAAAGAGGAGCAGGAGGTGAAGAAGAAAAGGAGAACGAGGAGCAGGAGGAGGACGGGAGGTGAAGAAGAGAAGGAGAACGAGGAGCAGGAGGAGGACGGGAGGTGAAGAAGAGAACAAGGACGAGGAGCAGGAGGAGGACGGGAGGTGAAGAGGAGAAAGAGGAGCAGGAGGTGAAGAAGAGAAGGAGAAGGATGAGCAGGAGCAGGACGGGAGGTGAAGAAGAGAAGGAGAACGAGGAGCAGGAGGAGGAGGGGAGGTGAAGAAGAGAAGGAGAACGAGGAGCAGGAGGAGGACGGGAGGTGAAGAAGAGAAGGAGAACGAGGAGCAGGAGGTGAAGAGAACACGCTGCGAGGAGGAAGGAGACGCAGATGCGATCAGACGAGCGGAAGAAGCAGGAGAAGAAGAAACAAAAGAAACAATTGAATCTTTTCTTCCTCAGACACACTTGTAACACTCGCTCTGATTGGACGACGGCAAACAAACGTAATCACATTAATCATCAGCAAAACATTGACGACTTTTTTACAGTGAAACTTTATTGACACCAGTTTGAACAATCGTTGAACTTTATTGAACCAGCAGCAGAACAAGGATTTACAAACACAAACATGAAGAAGAAGAAGAAGAAGAAGAAGAAGAAGAAGAAGAAGAAGAAGAAGAAGAGTTGAATTAGAAAAGAAGAAAACGTAATAAAATAAAAAGGAAGATTCATTTTAAAAGTCAAGAAACAAATGTAATACAAAACAAAAACATTTTAAAAAATCGAATCAGTGATTTAAGGTTTTAATTGTCAAAATTACCATTTTTTATTTTCACATTATGTTTGTGTTTTATTTGTTTGTCCGTTTTTTCTCTTATTTTTTTAAAATACATTTTTCTTTTGATTTAATATATTTTTTACATTTTTCATTTAAGTTTCTTACTGTGGAAATAAAAATATTTTGATAACAATAAAAATAAACATTTAAAATGAAAGATTTAAGGTTTTAATTGTGAAGAATGTTTTTTTTCGTCCTCATGATTAAAACCTTTCATTATTTTTTAAATGTTGTTGTGTTGTGTTGTGTTGTGTTGTGTCGTGTTGTGTTGTGTTGTGTTGTGTTGTGTTGTGTTGTGTTGTGTCGTGTCGTGTCGTGTTGTGTTGTGTTGTGTTGTGTTGTGTTGTGTTGTGTTGTGTTGTGTTGTGTTGTGTCGTGTTGTGTTGTGTTGTGTTGTGTTGTGTTGTGTTGTGTTGTGTTGTGTTGTGTTGTGTTGTGTTGTGTTGTGTTGTGTTGTGTTGTGTTGTGTTGTGTTGTGTCGTGTCGTGTTGTGTCGTGTTGTGTTGTGTTGTGTTGTGTTGTGTTGTGTCGTGTTGTGTCGTGTCGTGTCGTGTCGTGTTGTGTTGTGTCGTGTCGTGTCGTGTCGTGTCGTGTTGTGTTGTGTTGTGTTGTGTTGTGTTAATTGTGTTGTTGTTTTCTTTTTTCTAAACGTTTTTTTTCTATTTTCTAAATGTTTCATTTTTGATATTAACTGTGAAAATAAAAATCCAAAACAAAAACATGTAAAAAAGTCAAAAACAAATGATTGAACGACAAGAAAGTCATTAAAAAGAAGATTTTCATTCATTATATTTTTTAATTAACCTGATAGTTTAGTGAAAAACTAAAGTTTATTGATTTTATTCACGACACGATAACATTCCTGTTTGATTCTTCATAAAAACACATGCGTCTGTCAATCAAACCTCGTCATCATGTGATTGGAAGATCAAAGTCAGTCATAAAAGGATCAGAAGAAGATCTTCTCGTCTCGTGTTCATGAGAAATGAAGGTTCGCGTGACTCGAGAGAAGATCTGCTCCAGAGACTCGACCTTCATGTCACACTTTCTCAGCCTGACGTGTTCGCGGTAAAAGCCGCCGTGAAACAGACGCGAGGGGAGTTCCTGGAAAACACTTCAATAATCCATGAAAGTGTTACGAACAAATGAATCTGATTCACATTTAATCGTCGTTTTATCAAAGCTTTTCTGGAGAATCTGCTCCTAAAAACTATAATTAAAACAATTAAATCTTTATAATAATAAAAACTGTTTCACTCTTTGATTGACATCTTGTAGTTTTTATTTCTGACCATCTTTGAACAATATTTATATTTGAAAAATGACTTTAGATTCTATCGACGTCATGAGTTTCATGTCAATGTTTGTCTTCGGTTGAGATTCAAGAAGAAGAAACAGATTCTGATGATAAAGAACATTTTTCTGTTGAACTTCATTCAGTTATTGTTGTTTTTCATTCATTTTCTATCACTTTATCTCTTGTGGGGAGACTGGAGTCTGTCCCAGTTTCATAGGGTGAGAGGCAGGGGACACCCTGGACAGGAGGCCAGTCTTTCTCAGGACACACACACACACACACACACACACACTCACACACACACACACACACACACACACACACACACACACACACACACACACACACACACACACACACACACACACACACACACACACACACACACACACACACACACACACACACACACACACTCACACACACACACACACACACACACACACACACTCACACACACACACACACACACACACACACACACACACACACACACACACACACACACACACACACACACACACACTCACACACACACACACACACACTCACACACACACACACACCCCCACACACACACACACACACACACACACACACACACACACACACACACACACACTCACACACACTCACACACACACACACACACACACACACACACACACACACACACACACACACACACACACACACACACACACACACACACACACACACACACACACACACACACACACACACACACACACACACACGCAGGAGGAGGCCGGGAGGTGAAGAAGAGAAGGATAACGAGGAGCAGGAGGAGGACGGGAGGTGAAGAAGAGAAGGAGAACGAGGAGCAGGAGGAGGACGGGAGGTGAAGAAGAGAAGGATAACGAGGAGCAGGAGGAGGACGGGAGGTGAAGAAGAGAAGGAGAACGAGGAGCAGGAGGAGGACGGGAGGTGAAGAAGAGAAGGATAACGAGGAGCAGGAGGAGGACGGGAGGTGAAGAAGAGAAGGAGAACGAGGAGCAGGAGGAGGACGGGAGGTGAAGAAGAGAAGGAGAACGAGGAGAAGGAGGAGGACGGGAGGTGAAGAAGAGAAGGAGAACGAGGAGCAGGAGGAGGACGGGAGGTGAAGAAGAGAAGGAGAACGAGGAGCAGGAGGAGGACGGGAGGTGAAGAAGAGAAGGAGAACGAGGAGCAGGAGGTGAAGAGAACACGCTGCGAGGAGGAAGGAGACGCTGATGCGATCAGACGAGCGGAAGAAGCAGGAGAAGAAGAAACAAAAGAAACAATTGAATCTTTTCTTCCTCAGACACACTTGTAACACTCGCTCTGATTGGACGACGGCAAACAAACGTAATCACATTAATCATCAGCAAAACATTGACGACTTTTTTACAGTGAAACTTTATTGACACCAGTTTGAACAATCGTTGAACTTTATTGAACCAGCAGCAGAACAAGGATTTACAAACACAAACATGAAGAAGAAGAAGAAGAAGAAGAAGAAGAAGAAGAAGAAGAAGAAGAGTTGAATTAGAAAAGAAGAAAACGTAATAAAATAAAAAGGAAGATTCATTTTAAAAGTCAAGAAACAAATGTAAAACAAAACAAAAACATTTTAAAAAATCGAATCAGTGATTTAAGGTTTTAATTGTCAAAATTACCATTTTTTATTTTCACAATTATGTTTGTGTTTTATTTGTTTGTCCGTTTTTTCTGTTACTTTTTTAAATACATTTTTCTTTTGATTTAATATATTTTTTTATATTTTTCATTTAAGTTTCTTACTGTGGAAATAAAAATATTTTGAAAACAATAAAAATAAACATTTAAAATGAAAGATTTAAGGTTTTAATTGTGAAGAATTTTTTTTTTCGTCCTCATGATTAAAACCTTTCATTATTTTTTAAATGTTGTTGTGTTGTGTTGTGTTGTGTTGTGTTGTGTTGTGTTGTGTTGTGTTGTGTTGTGTTGTGTTGTGTTGTGTTGTGTTGTGTCGTGTCGTGTCGTGTTGTGTTGTGTTGTGTTGTGTTGTGTTGTGTTGTGTTGTGTTGTGTTGTGTTGTGTTGTGTTGTGTTGTGTTGTGTCGTGTTGTGTTGTGTTGTGTTGTGTTGTGTTAATTCTGTTGTTGTTTTCTTTTTTCTAAACGTTTTTTTTCTATTTTCTAAATGTTTCATTTTTGATATTAACTGTGAAAATAAAAATCCAAAACAAAAACATGTAAAAAAGTCAAAAACAAATGATTGAACGACAAGAAAGTCATTAAAAAGAAGATTTTCATTCATTATATTTTTTAATTAACCTGATATTTTAGTGAAAAACTAAAGTTTATTGATTTTATTCACGACACGATAACATTCCTGTTTGATTCTTCATAAAAACACATGCGTCTGTCAATCAAACCTCGTCATCATGTGATTGGAAGATCAAAGTCAGTCATAAAAGGATCAGAAGAAGATCTTCTCGTCTCGTGTTCATGGAAAATGAAGGTTCGCGTGACTCGAGAGAAGATCTGCTCCAGAGACTCGACCTTCATGTCACACTTTCTCAGCCTGACGTGTTCGCGGTAAAAGCCGCCGTGAAACAGACGCGAGGGGAGTTCCTGGAAAACACTTCAATAATCCATGAACGTGTTACGAACAAATGAATCTGATTCACATTTAATCGTCGTTTTATCAAAGCTTTTCTGGAGAATCTGCTCCTAAAAACTATAATTAAAACAATTACATCTTAAAACTGTTTCACTCTTTGATTGACATCTTGTAGTTTTTATTATTTCTGACCATCTTTGAACAATATTTATATTTGAAAAATGACTTTAGATTCTATCGACGTCATGAGTTTCATGTCAAGGTTTGTCTTCGGTTGAGATTCAAGAAGAAGAAACAGATTCTGATGATAAAGAACATTTTTCTGTTGAACTTCATTCAGTTATTGTTGTTTTTAATTCATTTTCTATCACTTTATCTCTTGTGGGGAGACTGGAGTCTGTCCCAGTTTCATAGGGTGAGAGGCAGGGGACACCCTGGACAGGAGGCCAGTCTTTCTCAGGACACACACACACACACACACACACACACACACACACACACACACACACACACACACACACACACACACACACACACACACACACACACACACACACACACACACACACACACACACACTCACACACACACACACACACACACACACACACACACACACACACACACACACACACACACACACACACACACACACACACACACACACACACACACACACACACACACACACACACACACACACACACACACACACACACACACACACACACACACACACACACACACACACACACACACACACACACACACACACACACACACACACACACACACACACACACACACGCGACCGCGCTGAACCACTGCGCCCTTTTATTTAAATATATTCAATAAAAATATATATATTTTTTAACCAAATATACAAAATAAATAAAAACTAGGATGAATTTAACGTCAAATAATAACAAATATAATGTATGAGTGAAGTTTATCATGAAAAACATTGAATTACGTTTATTTAATGTATTTATTTATTGTTTGAGTTAAAATCATGAAACTAAATGAATCAAATGTTTACGTAAAAAATATAAAGAATAAATAGTTAAAGAGTTTATTAAAGAAACATTAAATAGAAATAAAAACATATAAGATTGAATAGAAGAAAATAAAGATAAGATTTAATAGAAGAAAATGAAGATAAGATTTAATAGAAGAAAATGAAGATAAGATTTAAAAGAAGAAAATAAAGATAAGATTTATAGAAGAAAATAAAGATAAGATTTAATGGAAGTAAATAAAGATACAATTTAATAGAAGAAAATAAAGATAAGATTTAATGGAAGTAAATAAAGATAAGATTTAATAGAAGTAAATAAAGATACGATTTAATAGAACATAATAAAGATCAAATTTAATAAAAGAACATAAAGATAAGATTTAATAGAAGAAAATAAAGATAAGATTTAATAAAAGACCATAAAGATAAGATTTAATAGAAGAAAATAAAGATAAGATTTAATAGAAGAAAATAAAGATAAGATTTAATAGAAGAAAATAAAAACAAGATTTAATAGAAGAAAATAAAGATAAGATTTAATAGAAGAAAATGAAGATAAGATTTAAAAGAAGAAAATAAAGATAAGATTTAATAGAAGAAAATGAAGATAAGATTTAATAGAAAAAAATAAAGATAAGATTTAATGGAAGTAAATAAAGATAAGATTTAATGGAAGTAAATAAAGATAAGATTTAATGGAAGAAAATAAAGATAAGATTGAATAGAAGAAAATAAAGATAAGATTTAATAGAAGAAAATGAAGATAAGATTTAATAGAAGAAAATGAAGATAAGATTTAAAAGAAGAAAATAAAGATAAGATTTATAGAAGAAAATAAAGATAAGATTTAATGGAAGTAAATAAAGATACAATTTAATAGAAGAAAATAAAGATAAGATTTAATGGAAGTAAATAAAGATAAGATTTAATAGAAGTAAATATAGATACGATTTAATAGAACATAATAAAGATCAAATTTAATAAAAGAACATAAAGATAAGATTTAATAGAAGAAAATAAAGATAAGATTTAATAGAAGTAAATAAAGATAAGATTTAATAGAAGTAAATAAAGATAAGATTTAATAGAAGAAAATAAAGATAAGATTTAATAGAAGAAAATAAAGATAAGATTTAATAGAAGAAAATAAAAACAAGATTTAATAGAAGAAAATAAAGATAAGATTTAATAGAAGAAAATGAAGATAAGATTTAAAAGAAGAAAATAAAGATAAGATTTAATAGAAGAAAATGAAGATAAGATTTAATAGAAAAAAATAAAGATAAGATTTAATGGAAGTAAATAAAGATAAGATTTAATGGAAGTAAATAAAGATAATATTTAATGGAAGAAAATAAAGATAAGATTTAAAAAGAAGAAAATAAAAGATAAGATTTAATAGAAGAAAAAAAAAGATAAGATTTAATGGAAGTAAATAAAGATACAATTTAATAGAAGAAAATAAAGATAAGATTTAATAGAAGTAAATGAAGATAAGATTTAATAGAAGTAAATAAAGACAAGATTTAATAGAAGTAAATAAAGATAAGATTTAATAGAAGAAAATAAAGATAAGATTTAATGGAAGTAAATAAAGATAAGATTTAATAGAAGAACATAAAGATACGATTTAATAGAACATAATAAAGATAAGATTTAATAGAAGAAAATAAAGATAAGATTTAATAGAAGTAAATAAAGATAAGATTTAATAGAAGTAAATGAAGATAAGATTTAATAGAAGAAAATCAAATGAAGTTAAGATTTAATAGAAGAAAATAAAGATAAGATTTAATAGAAGTAAATGAAGATAAGATTTAATAGAAGTAAATGAAGATGAGATTTAATAGAAGAAAATAAAGATAAGATTTAATAGAAGAAAATAAAGATAAGATTTAATAGAAGTAAATAAAGATAAGATTTAATAGAAGAAAATAAAGATAAGATTTAATGGAAGTAAATAAAGATAAGATTTAATAGAACATAATAAAGATCAAATTTAATAAAAGAACATAAAGATAAGATTTAATAGAAGAAAATAAAGATAAGATTTAATAAAAGACCAAAAAGATAAGATTTAATAGAAGAAAATAAAGATAAGATTTAATAGAAGAAAACAAAGATAAGATTTAATAGAAGTAAATGAACATAAGATTTAATAGAAGTAAATAAAGACAATATTTAATAGAAGTAAATAAAGATAAGATTTAATAGAAGTAAATAAAGATAAGATTTAATGGAAGTAAATAAAGATAAGATTTAATAGAAGAACATAAAGATAAGATTTAAAAGAAGAAAATAAAGATAAGATTTAATAGAAGAACATAAAGATAAGATTTAATAGAACATAATAAAGATAAGATTTAATAGAAGAAAATAAAGATAAGATTTAATAGTAGTAAATAAAGATAAGATTTAATAGAAGTAAATGAAGATAAGATTTAATAGAAGAAAATCAAATGAAGATAAGATTTAATAGAAGAAAATAAAGATAAGATTTAATAGAAGTAAATAAAGATAAGATTTAATAGAAGTAAATGAAGATAAGATTTAATAGAAGAAAATAAAGATAAGATTTAATAGAAGAAAATAAAGATAAGATTTAATAGAAGAAAATAAAGATAAGATTTAATAGAAGTAAATAAAGATAAGATTTAATAGAAGTAAATAAAGATAAGATTTAATAGAAGAAAATAAAGATAAGATTTAATAGAAGTTAATAAAGAAAATATTTAATATAATTAAATAAAGATAAGATTTAATAGAAGTAAATAAAGATAATATTTAATAGAAGCAAATGAAGATAAGATTTAATAGAAGTAAATAAAGATAATATTTAATAGAAGCAAATAAAGATAAGATTAAATAGAAGCAAATAAAGATAAGATTAAAAGAAGAAAATAAAGATAAAATTTAATAGAACATAAAAAAGATAATATTTAATAAAAGAAAATAAAGATAAGATTTAATAGAAGTAAATAAAGATAAGATTTTATAGAAGTAAATAAAGATAAGATTTAATAGAAGAAATTGAAGATAAGATTTAATAGAAGAAAATAAAGATAAGATTTAATAGAACATAATAAAGATAAGATTTAATAGAAGTAAATAAAGATAAGATTTAATAGAAGTAAATAAAGACAAGATTTAATAGAAGAAAATAAAGATAAGATTTAATAGAAGAAAATAAAGATAAGATTAAATAGAAGAAATTGAAGATAAGATTTAATAGAAGCAAATAAAGATAAGATTTAATAGAAGAAAATAAAGATAAGATTTAATAGAAGTATATAAAGATAAGATTTAATAGAAGAAAATAAAGATAAGATTTAATGGAAGTTAATAAAGATAAGATTTAATAGAAGTTAATGAAGACAAGATTTAATAGTAGTAAATAAAGATGAGATTTAATAGAAGAAAATAAAGATAAGATTTAATGGAAGTAAATAAAGACAAGATTTAATAGAAGAACATAAAGATAAGATTCAAAAGAAGAAAATAAAGATAAGATTTAATAGAAGAAAATAAAGATAAGATTTAATAGAAGAAAATGAAGATAAGATTTAATAGAAGTAAATAAAGATAAGATTTAATAGAAGAAAATAAAGATAAGATTTAATGGAAGTAAATAAAGATAAGATTTAATAGAAGTAAATAAAGATAAGATTTAATAGAAGTAAATAAAGACAAGATTTAATAGTAGTAAATAAAAATAAGATTTAATAGAAGAAAATAAAGATAAGATTTAATGGAAGTAAATAAAGATAAGATTTAATAGAAGAACATAAAGATAAGATTCAAAAGAAGAAAATAAAGATAAGATTTAATAGAAGAAAATAAAGATAAGATTTAATAGAACATAATAAAGATAAGATTTAATAGAAGAAAATAAAGATAAGATTTAATAGAGGAAAATAAAGATAAGATTTAATAGAAGTGAATGAAGATAAGATTTAATAGAAGTAAATAAAGACAAGATTTAATAGAAGTAATTAAAGATAAGATTTAATAGAAGAAAATAAAGATAAGATTTAATAGAAGAAAATAAAGATAAGATTTAATGGAAGTAAATAAAGATAATATTTAATAGAAGTAAATAAAGATAAGATTTAATAGAAGTAAATAAAGACAAGATTTAATAGTAGTAAATAAAGATAAGATTTAATAGAAGAAAATAAAGATAAGATTTAATGGAAGTAAATAAAGATAAGATTTAATAGAAGAACATAAAGATAAGATTCAAAAGAAGAAAATAAAGATAAGATTTAATAGAAGAAAATAAAGATAAGATTTAATAGAACATAATAAAGATAAGATTTAATAGAAGAAAATAAAGATAAGATTTAATAGAGGAAAATAAAGATAAGATTTAATAGAAGTGAATGAAGATAAGATTTAATAGAAGTAAATAAAGATAAGATTTAATAGAAGTAAATAAAGATAAGATTTAATAGAAGAAAATAAAGATAAGATTTAATGGAAGTAAATAAAGATAAGATTTAATAAAAGAACATAAAGATAATATTTAAAAGAAGAAAATAAAGATAAGATTTAATAGAAGAACATAAAGATAAGATTTAATAGAACATAATAAAGATAAGATTTAATAGAAGTAAATAAAGACAAGATTTAATAGAAGTAAATAAAGATAAGATTTAATAGAATAAAATAAAGATAAGATTTAATAGAAGAAAATAAAGATAAGATTTAATAGAAGTAAATAAAGATAAGATTTAATAGAATTAAATAAAGATAAGATTTAATAGAACACAGTAAAGATAAGATTTAATAGAACATAGTAAAGATAAGATTTAATAGAAGTAAATGAAGATAAGATTTAATAGAAGTAAATAAAGATAAGATTTAATAGAAACAAATAAAGATAAGATTTAATAGAAGAAAATAAAGATAAAATTTAATAGAACATAAAAAAGATAATATTTAATAAAATAAAATAAAGATAAGATTTAATAGAAGTAAATAATGATAAGATTTAATAGAAGAAAATAAAGATAAGATTTAATAGAAGCAAATAAAGATACAATTTATTGGAAGAAAATAAAGATAAGATTTAATAGAAGAAAATAAAGATAAGATTTAATAGAAGCAAATAAAGAAAAGATGTAATAGAAGAAAATCAAATGAAGATAAGATTTAATAGAAGAAAATAAAGATAAGATTTAATAGAAGAAAATGAAGATAAGATTTAATAGAAGCAAATGAAGATAAGATTTAATAGATGCAAATAAAGAAAAGATTTAAGGGAAGAAAATAAAGTTAATTTAATAGAAGAAAATCAAATGAAGATAAGATTTAAAAGAAGCAAATGAAGATAAGATTTAATAGAAGAAAATCAAATGAAGATAAGATTTAATAGAAGAAAATAAAGATAAGATTTAATAGAAGCAAATAAAGATAAGATTTAATAGAAGAAAATAAAGATAAGATTTAATAGAAGAAAATGAAGATAAGATTTAATAGAAGAAAATAAATAAAAGATTTAATAGAACATAATAAAGATAAGATTTAATAGAAGTAAATAAATATAAGATTTCATTGAAGTAATTATAGATAAGATTTAATAGAACATAATAAAGACAAGATTTAATAGAAGAAAATAAAGATAAGATTTAATAGAAGCAAATAAAGATAAGATTTAGTAGAAGAAAATCAAATGAAGATAAGATTTAATAGAAGAAAATAAAGATAAGATTTAATAGAAGCAAATAAAGATAAGATTTAATAGAAGAAAATCAAATGAAGATAAGATTTAATAGAAGAAAATAAAGATAAGATTTAATAGAAGCAAATAAAGATAAGATTTAATAGAAGCAAATAAAGATAAGATTTAATAGAAGAAAATCAAATGAAGATAAGATTTAATAGAAGAAAATAAAGATAAGATTTAATAGAAGCAAATAAAGATAAGATTTAATAGAAGAAAATAAAGATAAGATTTAATAGAAGAAAATGAAGATAAGATTTAATAGAAGAAAATAAATAAAAGATTTAATAGAACATAATAAAGATAAGATTTAATAGAAGTAAATAAATATAAGATTTCATTGAAGTAATTATAGATAAGATTTAATAGAACATAATAAAGACAAGATTTAATAGAAGAAAATAAAGATAAGATTTAATAGAAGCAAATAAAGATAAGATTTAGTAGAAGTAAATAATGATAAGATTTAATAGAAGAAAATAAAGATAAGATTTAATAGAAGAAAATAAAGTTGATTTAATAGAAGAAAATCAAATGAAGATAAGATTAAATAGAAGAAAATAAAGATAAGATTTAATAGAAGAAAATAAAGATAAGATTTAATAGAAGTAAATAAAGATAAGATTTAATAGAAGAAAATAAAGATAATATTTAATAGAAATAAACAGAGATAACATTTAATAGAATTAAATAAATATAAGATTAAATAGAAGTAAATAAAGACAAGATTTAATAGAAATAAACAGAGATAAGATTTAATAGAATTAAATAAAGATAAGATTTAATAGAAGAAAATAAAGATAAGATTTAATAGAAGTAAATAAAGATAAGATTTAATAGAAGAAAATAAAGATAATATTTAACAGAAATAAACAGAGATAAGATTTAATAGAATTAAATAAAGATAAGATTAAATAGAAGTAAATAAAGAAAAGATTTAATAGAAATAAACAGAGAAAAGATTTAATAGAATTAAATAAAGATAAGATTTAATAGAAGAAAATAAAGATAAGATTAAAAAGAAGTAAATAAAGATAAGATTTAATGGAAGAAAATAAAGATAAGATTTAATAGAAGTAAATAAACAAACACACCGTTAATGTTTCATTCTTGGACGACGAAGACTCTCAGAAACAACATGAAACATGTTCTGCTCCAGAGATCATCAAAAAAGTCGAGGTCAGTGTCGTGAAGAAGCTTCTGATGATCTGGACGTGAAGAGAAACAATAACAACATCATAAATAGATAAAACTTTATTGATCCCTAATAAATAACAATAACATAAGATCATTTATTTTAATTGTTACAGCAGTTCACAAAAATATTCAACACACATTACAGTAAACATAATTACAAAAATATGAAATATAATGTTTGAATAACCATGAAAACAAAATTAAATAATAATACGTTAGAAATACAACAAATCATTTCTACAATATATAATATTATAATATTATTTTAATTAAATGATATAAAACATAATATACTCTCAATACATTTTAGGAGTTTGTTTCATTAATATTGATATTTATCAGATCATTTTTGTTTTTTCAAATATATTTGCCTAAACTATGTTTTACTTGTGTTGACAGATTATACATTATTATGGTTATTGTTATTATTATTATTATTATTATTATTATATCAATTATCTACACTATAACATGAATCAAATCATCATCAGTTATTTTCTTGAGTGAAATAAAATAATCAAATCAACAACAACAACAACAACAACAACGACAACAACAACAACGACAACAACGACGACAACAACAACCACAACCACAACAACAACGACAACAACCACAACAACGACGACAACAACAACAATGACAACAACAACAACCACAACAACAACAACAACGAAAACAACAACGACAACAATGACGACAACAACCACAACAACAACAAACAACAACGAAAACAACAACCACAACAATGACGACAACAACCACAACCACAACATCAACGACAACAACCACAACAACGACGACAACAACAACAATGACAACAACAACAACCACAACAACAACAACAACAAGAACAACAACGACAACAACAACGACACACACAAGGACACAAAGACAACAACGACGACAACAACCACAACCACAAAAACAACAACAACAACCACAACAACATGACAACAACAACAATGACAACAACAACAACCACAACAACAACAACAACAACAACAACAACGACAACAACAACGACAACAACAACAAGGACAACAACGAAAACAACAACGACGACAACAACCACAACCACAACCACAACAACAACGACAACAACCACAACAACGATGACAACAACAACAACCACAACAACAACAACAACAACGACAACAACAACAAGGACAACAACGAAAACAACAACGACAACAACAACAAGGACAACAACGAAAACAACAACGATGACAACAACAACAACCACAACAACAACAACAACAACGACAACAACAACAAGGACAACAACAACAACAACAACGACAACAACAACAAGGACAACAACAAGGACAACAACAACAAGGACAACAACGAAAACAACAACGACGACAACAACCACAACCACAACAACAACGACAACAACAACGACAACAACAACAAGGACAACAACGAAAACAACAACGACGACAACAACCACAACCACAACAACAACAACAACAACCACAACAACGACGACAACAACCACAACCACAACAACAACGACAACAACCACAACAACAACGACAACAACCACAACAACGATGACAACAACAACAATGACAACAACAACAACCACAACAACAACCACAACAACAACAACAACAACAACGACAACAACAACGACAACAACAACAATCACAACAACGACAACAACAACAACACAACAGCTTCTCTTCATGAAGCTGAAGGTTCTGATCAAAGGCGTCACTTTCTCTCTCGCGTGCTTTGATCGTCCATCGCCTCGACCTCTGGACGACCTCGTGCTTCACGAGCGTCTGAGCTGAAGGTCGCCGACGAGGATCCATCGATCACAACGTTTGTGTTCGTCCAACATTGTTCTTCAGTCGTGTCCGTGTTGGGCTCCACCACGACCTTTGACCTGAGACGACCCGAGGCGCCTCAGAAGCTGAGATGAGATGAAAATCAATATTTGGATCCAAAGGATTCTTTGAAGGCGAATCCCTTCAATACTGCAGTGAAACCACAACCAGGTGTCCTGCGCCTCTCGCCCCGAGCAGCTGGGACACACAATATATGAGAGGAGAAATTGAAAAGTATTAAAGTATTGAAAGTTTTCTATCCATCCATCCATCCATCCATCCATCCATCCATCCATCCATCCATCCATCCATCCATCCATCCATCCATCCATCCATCCATCCATCCATCCATCCATCCATCCATCCATCCATCCATCCATCCATCCATCCATCCATCCATCCATCCATCCATCCATCC
>JACEEU010000710.1:748286-755602 GCA_016630915.1 Callionymus lyra
AAGAAGAACACGAAGAACATGAAGAACATGAAGAACATGAAGAACATGAAGAAGAACATGAAGAACACGAAGAACATGAAGAACATGAAGAACACGAAGAACATGAAGAACATGAAGAACATGAAGAACATGAAGAACACAAGAAGAACATGAAGAACCATGAAGAACACCGAAGAACATGAAGAACATGAAGAACCACGAAGAACCACGAAGAACAAGAAACATGAAGAACATGAAGAACACGAAGAACTCATGAAGAACCATGAAGAACCATGAAGAACACGAAGAACATGAAGAACATGAAGAACCCGAAGAACGAAGAACATGAAGAACATGAAGAACATGAAGAACATGAAGAACATGAAGAACATGAAGAACATGAAGAACATGAAGAACATGAAGAACATGAAGAACATGAAGAACATGAAGAACATGAAGAACACGAAGAACATGAAGAACACGAAGAACATGAAGAACACGAAGAACATGAAGAAACACAGAAGAACATGAAGAACATGAAGAACATGAAGAACACATGAAGAAGAACATGAAGAACATGAAGAACACGAAGAACATGAAGAACATGAAGAACATGAAGAACACGAAGAACATGAAGAACATGAAGAACATGAAGAACATGAAGAACATGAAGAACATGAAGAACACGAAGAACACGAAGAACATGAAGAACACGAAGAACATGAAGAACACGAAGAACATGAAGAACATGAAGAACATGAAGAACATGAAGAACATGAAGAACACGAAGAAGAACACGAAGAACATGAAGAACATGAAGAACATGAAGAACATGAAGAACACGAAGAACATGAAGAACATGAAGAACACGAAGAACACGAAGAACATGAAGAACATGAAGAACATGAAGAACATGAAGAACATGAAGAACACGAAGAACATGAAGAACATGAAGAACATGAAGAACATGAAGAACACGAAGAACATGAAGAACATGAAGAACATGAAGAACATGAAGAACATGAAGAAGAACATGAAGAACATGAAGAACATGAAGAACATGAAGAACATGAAGAACATGAAGAACAGAAGAACATGAAGAACATGAAGAACATGAAGAACATGAAGAACACGAAGAACATGAAGAACATGAAGAACATGAAGAACACGAAGAACACGAAGAACATGAAGAACATGAAGAACATGAAGAACATGAAGAACATGAAGAACACGAAGAACACGAAGAACACGAAGAACATGAAGAACATGAAGAACACGAAGAACACGAAGAACACGAAGAACATGAAGAACATGAAGAACACGAAGAACACGAAGAACACGAAGATGAAGAACATAAAGAACATGAAGAACATGAAGAACATGAAGAACACGAAGAACATGAAGAACATGAAGACTCCTCCTCCCCCCCCCCCCCCCCCCCTCCTCTTTTTCTTTTTTTTTTTTTTTTTTTTTTTCTTTTTTTGAAGACCTTCATCACACCTGGAAGCTCCAGTGAAGAAGAAGAAGAAGAAGAAGATGTTTTCTTCATTGTATGGAAGAGAACATGAGACTCAAAGTTAGAGGATCTTTCATTATATTGAGACTGAGACCTAAATATCTGCTCAATATTAGTATTAATAATAATAATAGTAATAATGATGATGACAATAATAATAACAATAACAACAACAACAACAACAACAACAAAAATAAAAATAAAAATAAAAATAAAAATAAAAATAAAAATAAAAATAAAAATAAAAATAAAAATAATAAAATCATAATAATAATTATTATAATAATAATAATGATAATAATAATAATAGTTATATTAATAATAATAATAATAATAATAATAATAATAATAATAATAATAATAATAATAATAATAACAATAATAATAATAATAATAATAATACAATAATAATAAAATAATAATAATAATAATAAAGATAATAATAATAATAATAATAATAATAATAATAATAAAATAATAATAATAATAGTTGAACCGTCGTGACCTTCAACCAATGAAAGAGTGACTTCATGAAACAAGTGGATGGAAGTAAAGAAAGAAAAGAAATGAAACATAAAAAAACTAAACTCCACAAATATTTAATTAATAAACGTAGTTTCCATCCAAACAAACAATAAACATGAAAATATAGTTTGTGAAGATTTCAAGAGAGATTCTGTCGCGTCTGGTCTGTCATGTGACCTTGAGTCCGACCTCGTGACTGGAGTCCGACCCTGACAGGTGAGTTCAGAGACTCATGATGAGATGCTAATAGATGCAGCCGCTGTTTACTCGCGACTAATTCCCACCTGTCACTCAAGCTGGAGTCTCAGGAGGGTTGGAAGTGTGATGTGTGTGTGTGTGTGTGTGTGTGGGGGGGTGGTGTTGGGGGGGGGGTGATGTGGGGGGGCACCTGGAGTTTAACTCTTTAGGATCCGACGTCACCTGATGATGATTTGATTGACATCTGACCTTTGACCCCGGAACATTGATGTGTCGAAAGTTAGAATTCATCTTTTCTCCTTTGATCTCTTTCCACCTCACACCAGGAGGCTCTCAGTCTGGTTCTGATCCAGGTTTCTGCCCGATAACATTTCGAACTCTATGAATAATTAATCTAAATTCAATTATTTAATCATCATATAGAAAGAGAGAGAGAGAGGGAGAGAGAGACGCTGTGGGAGGAAGAGGAAGAGTGAAGAGGAAGAGGAAGAGTGAAGAGGAAAGGAAGGAATGAAAGAGGAAGAGTGAAGAGTGAAGATTGAAAAAGTGAAAGTGAAGAGTGAAGAGTGAAAGAAGTGAAGAGTGAAGAGTGAAGAGTGAAAGATTGAAGAGGAAGATTGAAGATTAAAAGAGGAGTGAAAGGAAGGGAAATATTGAAAAAGGAAAAATATTTGAAAGAGGAAAAATTGAAATATTTGAAAGATGAAAATTTAAAAGGAAAGATTGAAAATAAAAAATTAAAGAGTGAAAATATTAAATATTAAAGATGAAAAATGAAAAAGTGAAGAGTTAAAATATTTAAAGAGTGAAGATTGAAAAGAGGAAGAGGAAGAGTGAAGAGTGAAGAGGAAGAGTGAAGAGGAAGAGGAAGAGGAAGAATGAAGAGTGAAGAGTGAAGAGTGAAGAGTGAAGAGTGAAGAGTGAAGAGGAAGAGTGAAGAGGAAGAGGAAGAATGAAGATGAAGAGGAAGAGGAAGAGGAAGAGGAAGAGTGAAGAGGAAGAGGAAAGGAAGAGGAAGAGTGAAGAGGAAGAGTGAAGAGTGAAGAGGAAGAGTGAAAGAGGAAGATGAAGAGGAAGAGGAAGATGAAGAGTGAAGAGGAAGGGAAGAGTGAAGAGTGAAGAGGAAGAGGAAGAGGAAGAGAGGAAGAGTGAAGAGGAAGAGGAAGAATGAAGAGGAAGAGGAAGAGGAAGAGGAAGAGTGAAGAGGAAGAGGAAGAGGAAGAGGAAGAGTGAAGAGGAAGAGGAAGAGGAAGAGGAAGAGGAAGAGGAAGAGGAAGAGGAAGAGGAAGAGGAAGAGGAAGAGTGAGGAAGAGGAAGAGGAAGAGGAAGAGGGAAGAGGAAGAGGAAGAGGAAGAGGAAGAGGAAGAGGAAGAGGAAGAGGAAGAGGAAGAGGAAGAGGAAGAGTGAAGAGGAAGAGGAAGAGGAAGAGGAAGAGGAAGAGGAAGAGGAAGAGGAAGAGGAAGAGTGAAGAGTGAAGAGGAAGAAGGAAGAGTGAAGAGGGAAGAGGAGGAAGAGGAAGAGTGAAGAGGAAGAGGAAGAGGAAGAGGAAAGGAAAGGAGAGGAAAGGAAGAGTGAAAGAAAGAGGAAGAGGAAGAGGAAGAGGAAGAGGAAGAGGAAGAGGAAGAGGAAGAGGAAAGGAAGAGGAAGAGGAAGAGGAAGAGGAAGAGTGAAGAGGAAGAGGAAGAATGAAAGAAGAGGAAGAGGAAGAGGAAGAGGAAGAAGAGGAAGAGGAAGAGGAAGAGGAAGAGGAAGAGGAAGAGGAAGGACGAGGAAGAGGAAGAGGAAGAGGAAGAGGAAGAGGAAGAGGAAGAGGAAGAGGAAGAGGAAGAGGAAGAGGAAGAGGAAGAGGAAGAGGAAGAGGAAGAGGAAGAGTGAAGAGGAGGATGTGAAGAACTGTCTTCTCTCTGTTATGCAAATGAAGAGTTTCTGGTTCAGCTCCAGGTCAGCTTGACAGCTGTCAATCAAACATGGAGGATCATAGGAAGAGAATCATGGATCCTGAGGAACACGTGAAGTTCCTCACAAACAACATGTGGAAGTGATGAAGGTCTGAAGCTCCAGGACTATCAGGACGGTCAGAATAATAATAAAAATAACAAAAATAATAAAAATATATATATATGTATATATATTTTTAAAAATAATACAAATAATAATAATAAAAATAATACAAATAATAATAAAAAAATATATATATATATTTTTTTTTAAATAATACAAATAATAATATAATAATAATACAAATAATACAAATAATAAAATAATAATAATAATATAATAAACTTTATACATGTTTATCTTCAACATCTCAAAACTAATGGACTTTATTGAACCAAATAAATAAAGTGACTCATGATCACAACATGCTGTCGCCTGATTGGTTGATCTGGATTATTATTGATAGAAAGTAACAAACATTACATGTGTTGTGTGTTGTGTGTTGTGTGTTGTGTGTTGTGTGTTGTGTGTTGTGTGTTGTGTGTTGTGTGTTGTGTGTTGTGTGTTGTGTGTTGTGTGTTGTGTGCTGTGTGTTGTGTGTTGTGTGTTGTGTGTTGTGTGTTGTGTGTTGTGTGTTGTGTGTTGTGTGTTGTGTGTTGTGTGTGTTGTGTGTTGTGTGTTGTGTGTTGTGTGTGTGTGTTGTGTGTTGTGTGTGTTGTGTGTTGTGTGTGTGTGCTGTGTGCTGTGTTGTGTGTTGTGTGCTGTGTGTTGTGTGTTGTGTGCTGTGTGTTGTGTGCTGTGTGTTGTGTGTGTGTTGTGTGTTGTGTGTTGTGTGTTGTGTGTGTGCTGTGTGCTGTGTGTGTGTGTGTTGTGTGTTGTGTGCTGTGTGTTGTGTGTTGTGTGTTGTGTGTTGTGTGTTGTGTGTTGTGTGTTGTGTGTTGTGTGCTGTGTGCTGTGTGCTGTGTGCTGTGTGTTGTGTGTTGTGTGTTGTGTGCTGTGTGCTGTGTGCTGTGTGCTGTGTGTTGTGTGCTGTGTGCTGTGTGTTGTGTGTTGTGTGCTGTGTGCTGTGTGCGGTGTTGTGTGTTGTGTGCTGTGTGTTGTGTGTTGTGTGCTGTGTGTTGTGTGTTGTGTGTTGTGTGTTGTGTGTTGTGTGCTGTGTGTTGTGTGCTGTGTGCTGTGTGCTGTGTGTTGTGTGCTGTGTGCTGTGTGCTGTGTGCTGTGTGTTGTGTGTGTGTGTGTGTGCTGTGCTGCTGTGTTGTGTGTGCTGTGTGTTGTGTGTTGTGTGCTGTGTGCTGTGTGTGTGTGTGTTGTGTGTTGTGTGTTGTGTGTGTTGTGTGTTGTGTGTTGTGTGCTTGTGTGCTGTGTGCTGTGTGTTGTGTGCTGGTGCTGTGCTGCTTGTGTTGTGTGTTGTGTGTTGTGTGTTGTGTGTGCTGTGTGTGTGCTGTGTGTTGTGTGCTGTGTGTGTGTGCTGTGTGCTGTGTGCTGTGTGCTGTGTGCTGTGTGCTGTGTGTTGTGTGTTGTGTGCTGTGTGTTGTGTGTTGTGTGTTGTGTGCTGTGTGTTGTGTGTTGTGTGTTGTGTGTTGTGTGTTGTGTGTTGTGTGTTGTGTGTTGTGTGTTGTGTGTTGTGTGTTGTGTGTTGTGTGTTGATGATAGTTTGTGTTTTACTCTGTGGAAAAGATTCAGAAAATAAACAAAACATGCAGAAAAGGATAAAAATTCTGTCGTGAAATTTTGTCAAGAAAAGATTTTTCAGCGGAAATTCTACAATTGATTTATTTATTGATCAGTCATTGATCTATGTATTGATATTGATCTATTTATTGATCATTCATTGATATATTTATTGATCAGTCGATCTATTGATTGATATTGATCTATTTATTGATATTGATCTATTTATTGATCAGTCATTGATCCATTTATTGATCAGTTATTGATCCATTGACAGATCTATTGACAGATAAAAACATGTAAAAAAGCTTCAAAGGATGTTGACGATGAGAATATAATAAAAGGATATAAAAATATAAGGACCATCAGTAAAGAACGGTCCATGGATCAGGATCTTCTTGACAATAACGTTTACAAACTGAGAGAAGCTTCTAAAGGTCGTCCAGGAGTGTGTTTGCTAACAGCTGCACTGAGAGCAGATATTGATCAGGAGCTGTCGCTGATCCAACACTGAGGATTACACTTGTTAGGATCACCTTGACTTGACCTTGACAGTCCACTCTTCAACACTATTTCCTTCTTCATCATCTCTCTCTCTCTCTCTCTCTCTCTCTCTCTCTCTCTCTCTCTCTATGATGATTAAATAATTGAATTTAAATTAATTATTCATAGAGTTCGAAATGTTATCGGGCAGAAACCTGGATCAGAACCAGACAATCAGATGATTGAAAGCTTCAATTAAACACATATTTAACTCTAAATTATTTGATTGAAATTGAATGATTGTTTTTCAATCATTTCTATTTTGAAAGGTTGAATTTGTTTGTATTGAATAATTGAATTAAGAATATTTTCAAAAATGAATGATTTTTATTAGTTTTACAAACAGGGTTTAATTATTAATGTTTTAAACGTTAACCAGGCGATGGAGTGATGGATGAAGCAGCTCTGAGCTCTGCTGCTTCTGTCTGGAGTCACAATTATACTAACATTTATATTTAAAGCGAGATCAAGTCAAATCTGACACGATGTTGTTCTTTTTAAACATCGATTGAACATCGAGACAGTAAAGAAATATATTTATATATTTAAGTGTATTTTCGTACACGTGTATCAAACCTGACGACCTCTTGACCTTCGACGACCTTCATTCTCAAACCTGGTGAGGACTCAATATCTCGACGATTATCTGGACGTATTTGAACCTCGTTCAGTGGCGAGAGCTTGAACTTTGATCCTTGAGCAGCACACGAGCCTCTGATGATGGACGACTGTGGTTCTGATCCAAGCGTGTGATCAGGAGAGTGACGACGATCAAGAGAGCGACCGGCGCTGATGGACGGCTCCACCAACACAACCTTCACCACGTCCAGCTCCAGCACCTCCTCAGATGCTCCTCAACTTCCACCAGACATCCATCACTTTCTAATTATGCATCGAACACACAACGCCTGACATGTTGACAAATTAAGCTGGAGACGCACACGTC
>JACEEU010000710.1:755702-760702 GCA_016630915.1 Callionymus lyra
TGAAGACAGGTGAAGGACAGGTGAGTGAAGACAGGTGTATGAAGGACAGGTGAGTAAAGACAGGTGAGTGAAGGACAGGTGAGTGAAGACAGGTGTATGAAGGACAGGTGAGTAAAGACAGGTGAGTGAAGGACAGGTGAGTAAAGACAGGTGAGTGAAGGACAGGTGAGTGAAGACAGGTGAGTGAAGGACAGGTGAGTGAAGGACAGGTGAGTGAAGACAGGTGTATGAAGGACAGGTGAGTAAAGACAGGTGAGTGAAGGACAGGTGAGTGAAGACAGGTGAGTGAAGGACAGGTGAGTGAAGACAGGTGAGTGAAGGACAGGTGAGTGAAGGACAGGTGAGTGAAGACAGGTGTATGAAGGACAGGTGAGTAAAGACAGGTGAGTGAAGGACAGGTGAGTGAAGACAGGTGAGTGAAGGACAGGTGAGTGAAGGACAGGTGAGTGAAGACAGGTGTATGAAGGACAGGTGAGTAAAGACAGGTGAGTGAAGGACAGGTGAGTAAAGACAGGTGAGTGAAGGACATGTGAGTAAAGACAGGTGAGTGAAGGACAGGTGAGTAAAGACAGGTGTATGAAGGACAGGTGAGTAAAGACAGGTGAGTGAAGGACAGGTGAGTAAAGACAGGTGAGTGAAGGACAGGTGAGTAAAGACAGGTGTATGAAGGACAGTGTGCACTCCTGTGAACTCTTGTTGATGAGATGCTTCGGTGTTGAAGTCTCGTCCCAAACGAGCCTCTGGACGAGCAGGTGTAACGAGTCAATTAAGAGTTTTAATGAGCAGCAGAGATGAAGCAGGAGGTGGACGTGCATACCTGAGTGAAGTGTTACCTTCTAGAGAGACATGAGGGTCTCAGCCAGAAACTGTGGACTCCCTGACTCAGCTGAAGATGAAGATGAAGATGAAGATGAAGATGATGAAGATGAAGAAGATGATGATGATGATGAAGATGAAGAAGATGATGATGATGATGATGATGATGATGATGATGAAGATGAAGATGATGATGAAGATGATGATAATGATGATGATGATGAAGATGAAGATGATGATGATGATAATGATGATGAAGATGATGAAGATGATGATGATGATGATGATGATGATGATGATGATGATGAAGAAGATGAAGATGAAGATGAAGATGAAGATGATGATGATGATGATAATGAAGATGATGAAGATGAAGATGATAATGATATTGAAGGTGAAGATGATGATGATGAATTATAAAAAATGTTTATGTGGTTTAGACCTCGGCTCCTGCAAGGGTTTTGAGTGTGTTATGACGTTCCTTCGGGTCACATTGACCCTGAGCTAACACAAGGGTTAATAATGAAGAGAGGTTTGTTTTGTTGGATATTTTCAAAATAAGAGCGTGGAGTCAAAGGTGCAGCTTTGATCTTCTGCCGCGAGCGAAGCTTAAACACTGACCTACTTCTCAACGAGTGTTTGTGTTTCCTGTATCACATCCTCCATCTCGTCTTCCTCTCGTCCTCCATCACATCCTCCTCTCGTCCGCCATCTCGTCCTCCATCTCGTCCTCCTCTCGTCCTCCTCTCTTCCTCCATCACATCCTCCTCTCGTCCTCCATCTCGTCCTCCTCTCGTCCTCCTCTCTTCCTCCATCACATCCTCCTCTCGTCCGCCATCTCGTCCTCCATCTCGTCCTCCTCTCGTCCTCCTCTCTTCCTCCATCACATCCTCCTCTCGTCCTCCATCTCCTCCTCTCCTCTCGTCCTCCTCTCTTCCTCCATCACATCCTCCATCTCGTCCTCCATCTCTCCCTCCTCCATCTCTTTCCTCCATCGTCCTCCTCTCGTCCATCCTTCCTCCTCTTTCCTCCATCACATCCTCCTCTCGTCCTCCTCCGCCTCTCGTCCTCCATCACATCCTCCATCTCGTCCTCCTCTCTTCCTCCTCTCTTCCTCCATCACATCCTCCATCTCGTCCTCCTCTCGTCCTCCATCACATCCTCCATCTCGTCCTCCTCTCGTCCTCCTCTCTTCCTCCATCACATCCTCCTCTCGTCCCTCCATCTCGTCCTCCATCTCGTCCTCCCATCTCGTCTCCTCTCGTCTCCTCCACTCCTCTCCTCCTCTCGTCCTCCATCTCGTCCTCCTCTCGTCCTCCATCTCGTCCTCCTCTCGTCCTCCATCTCGTCCGCCATCTCGTCCTCCATCTCGTTCTCCATCTCGTTCTCCATCTCGTCCTCCTCTCGTCCTCCATCTCGTCCTCCATCTCGTCCTCCATCTCGTCCTCCATCTCGTCCTCCATCTCGTCCTCCCCTCGTCCTCCATCACATCCTCCATCTCGTCCTCCATCTCTCGTCCTCCATCTCGTCCTCCATCTCGTCCTCCTCTCGTCCTCCTCTCTTCCTCCATCACATCCTCCTCTCGTCCGCCATCTCGTCCTCCATCTCGTTCTCCATCTCGTTCTCCATCTCGTCCTCCTCTCGTCCTCCATCCTCCATCACGTCCTCCATCTCGTCCTCCCATCTCGTCCTCCATCTCGTCCTCCATCTTCGTCCCTCCATCTCGTCTCCTCTCGTCCTCCATCTCGTTCTCCATCTCGTTCTCCATCTCGTCCTCCATCTCGTCCTCCTCTCGTCCTCTATCTCGTCCTCCTCTCGTCCTCCATCTCGTCCTCCATCTGGCGTTCTCCATCTCGTCCTCCATCTCGTCCTCCTCTCGTCCTCCTCTGCGTCCTCCATCTCGTCCTCCATCTCGTCCTCCATCTCGTCCTCTCGTCCTCCTCTCGTCCTCCATCTCCTCCTTCTCCTCCGTCCTCCATCTCCATCCGTCCTCCATCTCGTCCTCCATCTCGTCCTCCTCTCGTCCTCCATCTCGTCCTCCTCTCGTCCTCCATCTCGTCCTCCTCTCGTCCTCCATCTCGTCCTCCATCTCGTCCTCCATCTCGTCCTCCATCTCAGTCCTCCATCTTGTCCTCCATCTCGTCCTCCATCTCATCCTCCATCTCGTCCTCTCGTCCTCCATCTCGTCCTCCTCTCGTCCTCCATCTCGTCCTCCTCTGTCCTCCTCTTCCCTCGTCCTCCTTTCGTCCTCCATCTCGTCCTCCTTCTCGTCCTCCTCTCGTCCTCCATCACATCCTCCATCTTGTCCTCCCATCTCGTCCTCCATCTCGTCCTCCTCTCCTCCATCACATCCTCCATCTCGTCCTCCATCTTCGTCCTCCATCTCGTCCTCCTCTCGTCCTCCATCACATCTCTTCCTCCATCTTGTCCTCCATCACATCCTCCATCTCGTCCTCCTCTCGTCCGCCATCTCTCCTCCTCTTGTCCTCATCACATCCTCCTCTCGTCCTCCATCTCGTCCTCCATCTCGTCCTCCTCTTCCTCCCTCTCGTCCTCCTTCTTCTCATCATCATCCTCCTCTCGTCCGCCATCTCGTCCTCCATCTGTCCTCCATCACTCGTCCTCCATCTCGTCCTCCTCTCGTCCTCCATCACATCCTCCTCCTCTCGTCCCTCCATCTTCGTCCTCCATCTCGTCCTCCATCTTGTCCTCCTCTCGTCCTCCATCTCGTCCTCCTCTCGTCCTCCATCTCGTTCTCCTCTCGTCCTCCATCTCGTCTCCTTTCGTCCTCCATCCATCCGCCCATCTCGTCCTCCATCTCGTCTCCTTCCATTCGTCCTCCATATCGTCCTCCTCTCGTCCTCCATCTCGTCCTCCATCACATCCTCCATCTCGTCCTCCATCTCGTCCTCCTCTCGTCCTCCTCTCTTCCTCATCACATCCTCCTCTCGTCCGCCATCTCGTCCTCCATCTCGTCCTCCATCTCGTCCTCCTCTCGTCCTCCTCTCTTCCTCCATCACATCCTCCATCTCGTCCTCCATCTCGTCCTCCATCTCGTCCTCCTCTCGTCTCCCCTGGCCCTCCTCTCGTCCTCCATCTCGTCCTCCTCTCGTCCTCCATCTCGTCCTCCATCTCGTCCTCCTCTCGTCCTCCATCTCGTCCTCCTCTCGTCCTCCATCTCGTTCTCCATCTCGTTCTCCATCTCGTCCTCCATCTCGTCCTCCTCTCGTCCTCCTCTCGTCCTCCTCTCTGTCCTCCTCGTCCTCCATCTCGTCCTCCATCTCGTTCTCCATCTCGTCCGCCATCTCGTTCTCCATCTCGTCCTCCATCTCGTCCTCCATCTCGTCCTCCTCTCGTCCTCCATCACATCCTCCTCTCGTCCTCCATCACGTCCTCCTCCCGTCCTCCATCTCGTCCTCCTCTCGTCCTCCATCTCGTCCTCCTCTCGTCCTCCATCTCGTCCTCCTCTCGTCCTCCATCTCGTCCTCCTCTCGTCCTCCATCTCGTCCTCCATCTCGTTCTCCATCTCGTCCTCCATCTCGTTCTCCATCTCGTCCTCCATCTCGTCCTCCATCTCGTCCTCCATCTCGTCCTCCTCTCGTCCTCCTCTCGTCCTCCATCACGTCCTCCTCCCGTCCTCCATCTCGTCCTCCATCTCGTCCTCCTCTCGTCCTCCATCTCGTCCTCCTCTCGTCCTCCATCTCGTCCTCCATCTCGTCCTCCTCTCGTCCTCCTCTCGTCCTCCATCACATCCTCCATCTCGTCCTCCATCTCGTCCTCCTCTCGTCCTGCTCTCGTCCTCCATCACATCCTCCATCTCGTCCTCCATCTCGTCCTCCTCTCGTCCTTCTCTCGTCCTCCATCACATCCTCCATCTCGTCCTCCATCTCGTCCTCCATCTCGTCCTCCTCTCGTCCTCCTCTCGGCCTCCATCACATCCTCCATCTCGTCCTCCATCTCGTCCTCCATCTCGTCCTCCATCACATCCTCCATCTTGTCCTCCTCTCATCCGCCATCTCGTCCTCCATCTTGTCCTCCATCACATCCTCCATCTCGTCCTCCATCACATCCTCCATCTCGTCCTCCATCTCGTCCTCCTCTCGTCCTCCATCTCGTCCTCCATCTTGTCCTCCATCTCGTCCTCCATCTCGTCCATCGACGCGTCCGTCGGCGCCGCAGGAGAA